>JAWDGP010006471.1:407500-515000 GCA_033675545.1 Elysia crispata
CTGAAGAAGAGTTTAAGAGTTATAACCACACAGTAACACATGATACGATTTTACCATATTTTTTTATTTTGGCCAAATTCACTTTACGTTCATAATTTAATTAAAAAAAACTGTAGTACACAGTTTTCTAGACATGTGTATTTCTGCTAACATGCTGTGATTTTATCACCGGAGACTGATAGTGTTTCAGTATCTCATTCAATCTAAGCTCATTTACCGGTGGAATCTCGGTGTCTGTCGGTTCACTATTTGCTATTTAACTACTAAAAACAAAACAAAACAAAACAATACAAAACAAAACAAAACAATACAAAACAAAAAAAAAACCACTCAAATTTTTCTAAGTTCTAAATGTAGAGGCTTCACTCCGTGTTATTGGGAAGAGCAAAATTTTATTTTTTTTTCTGTTATACGAGTGTAATCAATTAAATCCAAGAAGCGCTCATTTGAGGTCAGTGTAAGCATAAAACATGATTTGAAAAAAAAAATATTAATTATTTACATAAATGAACTGTATAAAGCACTGAGAAAGACTTGAGAATGTTAAAAATTTAAAATCACGTACGACTGGCAACCAGCTCTACACGAACATCAAGCTAACCCAGGATCGTGTGACTTGGAGAAGCGTGGCAAGTCGACCCCAGAATGGCCCTCAACGGCCACGATGACGAGGACAACAATAACAACAACAATAGCAACAACAACAACAACAACCACAACAACAACTTATTTATGTTATTGAATGAAAGACATTCACAATCTCTAATATTAAGAATACAATGACCAGCTTCACACCTAACCCTCTCTATCGCTAATGGAAAAGAAAACATTGCAACACTGATTACGCACTAAACCGACTGATGTCAAATTGTTTACGTATTTCGCAGTTCGGTGGAGATGAATGACTGTATAATGATCTGAACCAATTATCAGAACTGATTTACGACAACGCCTTTACTTTGCGCATATTTTTGCTCCGTACAGTTGGGTGAGACATTATATTACTGCCCTACCTTTGGGAACCGAATTCACGAAACTCACATGACAAGTTCAACAATCTAAAAACAATCGGAAATGATGAATGTTTCCTGATCTGAAATTAGGCCTCTGTGTTATTTATTATCCTCCCAGATCCCTCCTCTCCCATCCCCTCCATCTCTCCTCCAAAAAAAAAAAAAAAAATCTTTTCGACTTGTTAAAAAAACAAATACTAAATATTACCCCGATTCTTTTTTCAGCTGTAGACGATAATGTTTCAACACACAGAAATAGTTATAAACATAATTTTAAACCTCTAGAGCTGAAGAATACGCTAAGAATAATAGTGAAGACACGCCTTTTTTCCCTTTGAATCGCAAAGATTCCTCTCTCTTAATGTAAAGGCATGACCTTAAATCAAAGTTAGCAGTACGCAAAGAGGCTAAAATTTAGCTAAGAACTACTTGGTTGATTCATAAGTAGCTCGGAATAGCTTTACCTGGTCCTGCCGATTCGTATGCGGAAAAAACGAGACAAAAATTCATTCTGCTCTTTCATAAATTTAAACAAAGTCCTCAACGCAAGGAAAGTTCAGACAAGGCATGACACTGGTAGCGAAGGGAGTGACCTTGCCGCGTCAGAAGTTCTACCAACGCCGGCTGAAACAAATTAATACGAACACAATGTCTTCCTCTCCATAGGAGCGCTGATGGAAACACTACAAATATCAGCATGACAGAAAGTGCCTTAGCCCCAACTAGACAACTCTATCAAAATGGTCCCGCTCTTTGTTTTGGGTTGTGAATTACGATGAGACAAGACTTCGAGGTAGATTTACACCTTGGTCACAACATTCCAGCCATAGGGGACATTTAAATCTTCTGTGTTGAAGACTGACTTATGGGAATTTTGTTGAAATCTACGTAGGAACTCATGACCCTCAGGCACTCTTTACTGACATGGGACTCAAACAGACTTGCTGAAAATTGTGACCAGAGAAAATTTAACGTTTGAAAATTCACGGTTTTCAGTGTTTTGTCATAATTACATTGTCAACGTATTACATAGGAATGAAGTCTACTCATTTGCGTAGCAAGGTCTCTTAGAACGAGATTTAAAGTTTACCCCAAGTCGTTCATAATAATTTTGATAATGAGGGCTAACGAACAACAGATAATTTGATTTGATATTACTCTAAGAAATTCTTCTTCTTCTTCTTCTTCTTCTTCTTCTTCTTCTTCTTCTTCTTCTTCTTCTTCTTCTTCTTCTTCTTCTTCTTCTTCTTCTTCTTCTTCTTCTTCTTCTTCTTCTTCTTCTTCTTATTATTATTATTATTATCATCATCATCATCATCATCATCATCATTATTATTATTATTATTATTATTATTATTATTATTATTATTATTATTATTATTATTATTATTATTATTATTATTATTATTATTATTATTATTATTATTAATTAGTATTCTCAAAGAATATTTACGCCAATAAAAAAGCAGACAAAATTTGATGTAAAAATACAAATAAAGCCAGAGAACTGAGGTGCCTCGTGCTAGAAATCAGAAGATAAACCATTATAGTGAAGATCACTGAAGGCAGTTCATATAATTTCCTTACAGGGTATCGATATCAAACTAAACGAGCATCAGTTTTATGCTCTCTATAGTTACCACTGATTATAACATCGATATTATTTCTTCTACATATTTACTGTCAAATGTAAGTAAATAAAGCGACCGGGAGTACTATTATTAATGGATAATATTGGACGCTTACGACGTATTTATAGGTTTTTTTTAAATATTCACCGAATTATATTGAAATCGTATAAAGGATGAGCGAAAGAGAGGGAGGGAGAGAAAGAGAGAGAGAGAGAGAGAGAGAGAGAGAGAGAGAGAGAGAGAGAGAGAGAGAGAGAGAGAGAGAGAGAGAGAGACATACAGACAGAGAAAGAGACAGAGAGAGAAAGAGAGACAGACAGACAGACACACATACAGAGAGAGAGAAAGAGAGAGAGAGAGAGAGAGAGAGAGAGAGAGAGAGAGAGAGAGAGAGAGAGAGAGAGAGAGAGAGAGAGAGAGAGAGAGAGAGAGAGATCACTAGACAGAGACTAAAAGAGAAAATTGGCAATAACGAGATCCAGGATCGACAGAAGGACAAAGCTGGATACACAGATAGAGCGACAGAATGGTTCAGAATATAGTTCGTTAGTTGGAGTGATTGTTAAATGACATAATGAATAAAATTATATATATATAATTACATATATATATATATATATATATATATATATATATATATATATATATATATATATATATATATATATATATATATATATATATATATATGTAAATTAATACTTTTAGGCCGGTTTTAGAAGTAGGAAACTAAAAAAAAAATTCCACAATAAACAAGGGGAGACAATTTTGTATACATTTTCATCCAACGCATTAACTAAAACGATAATTAGGTAAAAGTTCTATGTAAGCTTAGTGTATTACTATTTTGTAGTCTGAATTATGATTTTTTCACGACACCAGTGATTACTCAAACATAAATCTATTCTCTTTGAATCCATTATGATGTAAAACTTGACAAAAAATATCACGGCATATGATTGAAATTATAATTAGATTTACTTTCACCAGATGTGCAATAGCTGTATGCAAATTTGCTTTTAAAATCTTCTTGTGCAACAAAGAGAGAAAGAAATAAAAAAAAAAAAGAGGGAATCAAAATTGAAATTAGAATATAACGATTCTGAAGCTTTCAGATGGGAAACTGTGATGATTTCCTCAAGAACCTGTATAATTGGTACTCGGTTTCAAAATAATAAGGATGGCTCTAGAGTGACCGAGAGTTCTAGGTAAGGCTAACTAATATCCAAACTTTGTATTTGCTAATATTTGTCATTTTATAATTACAGCCTAGCTGAACTAAATCTATGTATCTCTCAAATGTTCTAAGAAATCCTTACTTGAGAGAGGACCGGTACATCTTGATAGAATTATTGACAGAGCGTAGATAAAAGAATTGATGCAAAGTACAATTATTTAAAGACAGTCATTTTCAGGAAATCTAAAAAAAAATGTTTTCTTGACAAACTTTGGCATTTGGCCGTCATAAATTATGATGGATATAAAGCTCTTCATAGCTTTTAACTGGTCTGTCATGCCAATTATGTATTTTTTTTTCAAAACGCCTATTTAGGATCTTATATTTAGAAGGCAGTTTTTGTTACCAAGTAGAAAAAGAAAGTTTGCAGTCCTCAATTTTCTCACTTTACCTCTGCAAAGGAAACAAACGTTAATCTAGAGCTATCGGTACACACAAAATGTCATTTAGATTAGTGTTTTTACAGCCGGCCATTAAAAACAAGGTGTATTTTATCTCTTAGCTGCAATGTCATGTCAACCATTTCTTTGTTAAGGTTTGTTTTAAGTATTTTTGCAGGTGTAATGACGAGAAAATTTTCAGCACTCATTTCTCCTAAAACGCAGAACTGTGATGTTATAGTTTAACTTTCATTGCAACTCTTTTGATAAAGATGAATCCTTGATATTTTATCAGCGATTTTTTACAAGGCAGGGTACAATATTTTGAATGAGTTTAAGTTGAACCTCATTTTTTTGTCGAAATATGAAATAAGTAATAATAAGTTTTTTTCTCAACTCGAGATAACTGCATTTCTCCAGGTTTCAAACATCATCGTCCTTTGATAGGTTGTTGTTTGAATACAAATCGAGGTTTTTGACTTTCTCAGAAACATCCATATTCTTCTACCAATTAATTGACTTGCGTGAATGGACATTTGTGCAACATAAAAAATACTGCAGTCTTTTCCCTACCCATTTTTAGGTCAATCGAAGACATCCACATTTTGCTGTCATCGGTGCTTAGAGAAAGTTTATCAGTCATAGATTTGATGCTATCAGTTGGTACAGAACAATTACGCTGAATGCCACCAAGTATTATTTTGTATAGCATGGAAAATTAAGATTGTTTATTACGTCCCCTTTTAGATATAATGTGCTTTGGGAAAAGGAGCAGTCTCAGAACTAGGTTCTGGGGATCTCCGAACATCACTAATACAAGTTTTAACTCTTCTTTGGTTTTTCGTTGTCTAGTAGATAAGTAAGAATTTGACTCACACAAGAAGACATGAGTACCATCGAACGCACATGATGATCGCAAGCGCCCACAACTTAGTTGATCGTGTTGCACGCAACAAAAACATCTAGCATGGTTAGCAAAGACAGACTGACACTATCGATAGATTTGAGCATATATTATTATGAAATTTCCCGACTTGGTGTGGTTGCAGAGTGACTAGACTTGTACGAGGGACAGAAAACTTTTTGATTGAGAATTGTTTTCCCAAGAATTTCGGACATAAAGGATTAATTTAATATAGGTTGATAATTCTGTAAAATATGAGGGTCTAGAAAGGCTTCCTTGAGAAGAGCAATAATGAGAGTGTTTGAAGTACGTTGGTAAAACATAACTTTAACTTAAGAGACCAATGTTTTGAAATCTTTGTGAGATGTGGTAACAATAAGTCTAAACAACTTTAAAATCGTTTTCGAGGAAGAAAGTCGAGCTCGCAAAGCTCATTTAGCACTGAGAAATGAGAGATCTTACAGAGTTCTCAGCAGAGAGAAACGAAAGCCGATGTTGATTATTTGTGGAACGCTTGTAATTAGCGCCCAGAAGTTTATCTTAAAGTATTTCTCTAAAATATGAATTCAATTTGCTGAGGTATGTTTAATCATGTCAAGGGGGAGGAAGGGATGTAATGTGCTGTGTCTGAAAACTATGTAAAAAAATCACAACGAGTTTCTTTTACTTTTTCAGAAAGTACGACAAGCATGAACGCATCCCATTTTTCCTGCATCAACTTCACCTATGGCTGGCAGTACACGGAACTCTAGCCGAGATACTGGAACATCGCAACATGGGATAACGGACTCCTTTCGGCGGAAGAGTTCTATTGGTCCATTGTGACCTTGTCGTTTGCATTAACAGTGATCTATTGTTAAGGGATAGTCTCAAACATACTAGTCCTAATAGCTTTTCTAAAGATTGGCTTCTCAGAATCCATCAACATAAATTTCTTTGCGTTGGGACTCTCGCATATTGGTGCTTTGGGCACAGCTTTGTGGGTGGCAACCCTTGATATTTAAGAATTTTCGGAAGTTGCCTTTTCGCGAATTGTCCAGCCCGACCATGTACTTGCCAGGGGAGGGCTTCAAGAAAACCACGAGCTGCATCACGGCGTATAATTTCTCGCTGGCGTGAGGTCTGTGTGTTTTGTTTCCATTACACGTTAAACGCTTTGTGACTCGCAGAAAAACTCACAGGATGATTTTTCTCCTGGTCTTTGTACTGACAAATATTGGGTACCTGTACTACAATTTTGAGACGGAGTTTGATCCTGCTTAAAATTAAGCGATGCTTATTACTGCTTTATCGCAGAAGCCTCATTTCCAAATGCTTTTTATAGTGTTAAACTATTACATCAACAGTGCTTTTCATTTCGCAGCTATCATTTCTATATGGACTTCCTCTGTTTTACTGGCAGTGACTCTTAAACGAAATGCACAAATAAGAGAATCTAAGTTTGGCCAAGTATCTACAAATGTAAGCCAAATTCGAAACAAGCGAGTGATTCTGTTCTTCTTTTGGCCACCAAATATCTCAACACCTGAAACAATAACGAATATCGTGTCCAGAATATTTGAAAGCTTACTAGGAACCCAAGGCCAATACTCTAGAACCTACATGATTTCTATTGTTATAGGCGTACAAATCAACCTTTGTAAATATATTATTCTTTATGTACACAAGCAGTAAGTTTAGAGAGATCATTAAACAATTGCTGAGCTCATAATCCTTTAAACCTTTACATTTAAATTGTTAATTTTGTCCAGATCTTATATAAATTATTGCATATCCAAATGCTCAAACTGTAATTGTAGTATGTGTTTTGCACTCTACAAGTAGTTTTACGCCAAAATTGCTTTTAAAACATTTTTGTTTGATTTAAAAAACATCTTGGTTGCATTATTGCATCACCATTGTCATCATCGTTATCGTCATTATCATTATCATCAACATCATCATATTTACTGGTCAGGAATGCTGAACACTTTTCAGATCATGTAATAGCTTTGATTACACAATCTAGCCGTATGAACGCATTTAAAGGATTACATCTCTCTTTCTCTCTCTCTCTCTCTCTCTCTCTCTCTCTCTCTCTCTCTCTCTCTCTCTCTCTCTCTCTCTCTCTCTCTCTCTCTCTCTCTCTCTATATATATATATATATATATATATATATATATATATAAGTAGATAGATAAAGTAAAGATAGATAGATAAAAAGAAAGAGAAAGAGAGAAGTTTGAGAACAACAGAGCATGAAAAGCAGGACAGAACCCACTTGGTCAGAGGCTGATTGTGACAGCGTTTCTCTCCCCTACTCTCTGCAGGACCCGGAGAATTTATCCTTGTCCCTTGAACATCCAAATAGAGTTTTCAACGCGGAGTCTTCGACTCTCTCCAACACCCCAAGCAGGAGATGTGTGTTACTCAGGTTGGAAAGTCACTACCCGTCCACTAATGCACGAATCTCACAGGGCACAAACCATCATTTATTATAGGCCTAAGCTAGATCTTTTATCACGCACTTAAATAAGAAAAGAGGGCATGGAATTTATTTGACGAAAAAGAAAATAATGAAAAAAAAGAATAAAACTATAAAAGGTACGTGTTTTTATGTTTGCGATACTTTGTATTGAAATTGTATTCAAGAAAGTACTCTTACGAAAGTAGCGCCAAAAATAAGATTAATGAGAAACACGATTGGAGACCTAGGTGCAAGCCATTGAAAAAAAAAGCAGAATGTAGATTTCTCTCAGGATAGCGAGATTAGCAGAGGGGAAAAAAGGTGTATAAATAAAAACGTGGTAAAGATCAGTATCAAAAGATGTGTCGGAACATGGCGATGCATCACAGCTCATTTAGGACTGTTTTGATCAACGTAGAAAACTTTCCACCATGCTTTTGGAAATGCACTACGATGTACTCCGATGTGTCGTATGGTTCCGACGTTTATATTTTTTGGAGAAGCGGTTAACTCTTTTTTTAGACTATTTTAAACACTTATTGGAAAACCAATGTATATACACAGGCCTTTATCCATTACTTACAGCTAATATATTCTATAGTGAATGTGAAATTGTGAATAAACCAACATTCAAACGTAGTTCAGTCCCCTGCCATCGAAAACTTGTAAAGACGCAACTCGATTCTAAAGCGAAATCTAGATATATCGATTCATAGAGGTCGATTTACATTAAGTCTAGTGAGACATTTATAGACTTTGCGGTTCTAAACGACATACACACACACACACACACACAAAGATGTTCTTTATACTTCGGGCTACTCTAAGGTCTGAGTGTCCAAATCAGGTAAGCACCATTCATACAGCAGGGTTCACCAGGACTTCGGGATTATTTAGCGAGTGTGTGCAATGTTTAGACTACCGGTCTCGCACAAAAACCTCATCTCCCTCTCCAAGACCTGTTAAAATCACGAGCTGCTAGGTGTCTTAAAACAGGTCTTCAAGAAATAGGGTGACACATTTTTGGATTCAACGTACGGGTGTTTACAGAGAGTGACATTTTGAAAAAAGTATTATTTTGAACAGCCGAGGTCGGACAATGCAATTCTTTAAAATGTTTAAACTCAACTACAACAAATAAAGAAGCGCACCTGACATTCTATTTTAAACGTTCTAAAGAAACAAAATTGCATGTGATTTTAGAGTAATGCTGTAGACATTTTGATGTTTGTGGAAGGATTTTTGCCGCAAACCGAAGGTGGTACCTATCCATACAACTTTAAACTGAGGGAAAAATTAGAAGCAGAACTGAAGTTTACATGGCCAAATCCGGGTATTACTGTTAAGTGATGTCAGCGTATGAACCCCATGACGGTAAATAACAGTTATTTTGCAATCTCACTAACGTACCTACGCCATCATACTGATCTAGGCCTACTCTTTTATTCATGATCAAGACAGATAGGTAGCTTTTGAGAAAAATACTTATTGTACGATGTTTTGATATATTATTATGAGTTTGTCGCGGATAGTATGTACTTGACCCATGTCTATTGAGCCGAATGGGTTTCAATATTGTCGTTGGAGCTGTTGAAATGTAAAAAAAATATCTCTGAGATGAGTGCCAACCACTCGCGGGGGGAAATTGTATGGAATATAATTATGCAAATGTGACCTCAACTAAAATAACCACCCTATTCTGCTTCTTGTGGTCAAGTTGACTTTGTCCCAGTTGACACTTGACAGTAACGAAATAAAAAAAAGAACTCCATTTTTTAAACATGTAAACATTCGACAATGAAGCCAAAGATCATTGTTCATAGTGGACTGGGATTCCGAGAATATTGAATAGTAATTGAATCAATCGATTCCTTAGGAACCATCAACACAGAAAACAATTTTTTTCTATCAAGAGCCAGAATTAGTGTCATAGAAGCCATAGGAAAATGGCGGATTTAAATCCATGCATGAGTGTCTTAAACCCGAAGCGATTTTTATATTATTGATATGAATAATACTGGCTAGAAGCGTGAAGTTATGACGGTAACAATTCTTACTAGAACAATGAGTCCGTCTGCATCCCACTCATTTCTTTCGTCAATCCTTCCTCTTTAACGCTTTGCCATTGGATAAAATTATAAAAATATAAATAAATAAAATAGAGCCAGATTCGTTAAAAAGAGCTACAGTATTGAAAGGCAGTATTAAGTTTTGCGGTCTACATCTAGTGTTTCGTGAAATTCAAATTATTATGAATAAACGGAAGACAAACTTATAATTCTGTTTCCAACTTTTGGAAGAATATAGGCCATCAAAGTGTAAGCTTTATGCTTCTTTCCAATCTCTCTCGCTCTCTCTCACTCTATCTCTCTCTCTCTCTCTCTCTCTCTCTCTCTCTCTCTCTCTCACACACACACACACACGTCCTTTCGCGTGATTTTTCTCTAAACCAACTTCTATATCTTACTAAATAATATCTCTACGCTAAGTTTTTATACCGATCTAAAAATTACTATCATATTTTCAGATCACCTAACCAATGCGTCTTTTTTTTAATCCATATTTTTCCTCTACAGTTTTTTCAACTTCATATAACTTTTTGAATCCTTTTCATCCCCCCCCCCCCCCCCAAAAAAACAAAAAAAAAAACAAAAAAAAACAACAACCGCCCGCCAGAAAATCACCGTAGAAAGGCTTCTCAATATTAACATTTCTGGCTTCAGCACTCGAAGTCTCGATCAGGTATCTTTCCTGCCAGCTTAATTCAACAGCTGGTGGTAAGCCATGCTCCAACTTGATTAAACGTGACATAGATAGTTGAGTGCAACGGCGGTAATGAATGACCTAAAATTCTATAGAGAATGAAATCGGAGAAAAGCAGCACCTAATAGAGATAGATATTTTTTTTTGAGATGGCAAAAAAAGGATGGAAGGTATAATGGGGTTCGAAGTTGACTGAGAATTGCAATGAATCGCGACCTAAAAAGAAGGAGGCAGCTGCTCTGCATGCAATGAAATAAAACAAACATGTCAAGTTTCGGCTGTTTCTATAGGGTTTCAAATACATTTTCTCGTTCTCAACGGATTCAGACGTTTTAAAAAAAGTAAAAATGGATTTCAAGAAAACTTACAAATGCATGGAGTTTTATGTATTTTAGAAAATGTTGGGCACTGCTTAGCCATTCATATGAAAAAAAAAATTGGGAGAAAGAGAGACTTGAATTATAGTTAAAGACTAAAATAGCTGAGACTTGAAGCCACAAAAGTATGACTGTCGATCTTAGCCTCTCTGTCTCTGTCTCTCTCTGTTTGTGTGTGTGTGTCTCTCTATCTGTCTGTCTCTGTCTCTGTTTCTCTCTCTCTCTCTCTCTCTCACACACACACACCCTGTTTCTTTCTTTCGCTCTTCTTTCATTTTTCTCTCTCTTACGTTGATATTCTCCTTCAACATCTCCTTAATCTTAAGTTCCAATAGGGATTTACTTATCTATCTATCTGTCTATCTACCTACCTATCTATCTACCTATGTGTCTACCTATCTTTCTATCTATGCATCTATCTATCTATTTATATTTATCTAACTAACTATATATCTCTCTCCATCTATCTATCTATCTATCTGTTACTATTTATGTATCTATCTATCTATCTGTTACTATTTATGTATCTATCTATTTACTTATCTATCTATCTATCTTTTAATCTATCTGTTACTATTTTCGATTCTATCTATTTACTTATCTATCTATCTATCTATCTATCATCTGTCTATCTATCTATCTATCATCTATCTATCTATCTATCTATCTATCATCTATTTATCTATCTATCTATCTATCTATTTACCTATCCATCCATCCATCTATCTATCTATCTATCATCTATCTATTTACCTATCCATCCATTTATCTATCTATCTATCTATCATCTGTCTATCTATCTATCATCTGTCTATCTATCTATCATCTGTCTATCTATCTATCATCTATCTATATATCATCTATCTATCTATCTATAATCTATCTATCTATCTATCCATCCATCCATCCATCCATCTATCTATCTATCTATCTATCTATCATCTATCTATCAACTATCTGTCTATCATCTATCTATCTATCTATCATCTATCTGTCTATCTAAAAGAGTGCCGGTGGTTGCATCTTCGCAGATACGAGTCGCTCACACTCGGTGGAGAGTTTAGGCCCTTATGTTTTCAGCTCTGTTTTACAATACAGAAGCTTAAGCTTGATTATGCTAAAACGCTTGATCAAAATCACCAAGTAGTGGATAGGCTATATAAAGCAACAAAAGAAACAAACAAATGTATCAATCTCTTTTTATCAATTATCTCTTAAGAACAAAGTCATAAAAAGCAAGAACAAAAGATACTAAATAAAAAAAAGTCGTGCAATAAACACAATCTTGCGATATGATATGCCTGACCTATAGAAAGCAAATCTGATACCGCTTTTCCTATTTTCTTTCTTTTTATTTATTTTTTTTTCCTGGAGTCTTTCAATTCCGGGATTTCATCTTAGAATTTTCCCCCCAATGATGACGTTGAGGACTCCTCCACCGCAAATACAATAAGATCAAGTATCGTTTTCTAAAACTCAGATTAGGTCTACGACATGTCGCTTTGTTATAATCTTCTTTTTTTTTATTCCGAATTTAAAATAAATTGAATAACTTTATAAAAGGAGATATTTTCTAAATTTTTCAAACATTTGATTATAAAATTTTGCTGAAATTTAAGGTTGAGGGTGAAAGACTGAATAAACGTGCAAGTCTTCTCAGTAAAATTCTCCTAAATTTCTTCGGAATAAAAAAAATCGTTGGTTTAGATTGTCCAATAGATATAATAAAAGATTATCTCTGCCCCAAACCTAAGGTCGCATGATTTTTTTTATATGGAGAGGATAAATCCTGAAAACATAAAAGTTATCAGTATAATGTATCCCCGCATATCTACTTCTCTCTCTCTCTGCCTCTCTATCTACCTCTCTCTCTCTCTCTCTCTCTCTCTCTCTCTCTCTCTCTCTCTCTCTCTCTCTCTCTCTCTCTCTCTCTCTCTCCCTCATTCCCATTAATCAAATATTACCATGCACAGCCAATTTGTCTTTCAACGACACCGAAATTTCGCTAATATTTTCGCAATAATATCAAATACCGTCTTAGCTTACATCTGTAGCCTAAAATAAGGTCGAAACCTCATTTGTTCCACTCTATCAACAGACTGAAGCAGCAGTGGGGCATGTTTCCCCCCTGGCTCTCACTTTTGTTATTTTATTCAGTGTCTAGCGGATTGTGGTTCACTACCTGGTCTGAAACCCAAGTACTTCCAGGTATGTGGCACACAGCTATTCTTTGCTCATTCAAAGACGGCAACACCTGTAAATGTCAGTTAACTTAAGAAGACCTGGATTTGGCGATACTTTTCATATAGGCCAGCTTTTATGTGCTTAGGTTGCTCCGAGAGCATACAACATACACCAAAGGGCAAAAGTTTCGTCGTAAAAAATTTTGAATCAGAAATAAATTTAGCTATTAAGCTAAAGCTTAGTCGGTAGAGCACTAGGATATCAACCCAAAGGTCTTCGGTTCGAGTCCAATCGTGGATGTTTTGGGGCCTGGGGATCTTCTTGAAGGCAGAGTTTACATCGAACTTGTCCTATTCAAGATGGGACAGAAAATATGGCCACTCTCTCTTTTCTCTTTGTTCTCCTCACCCTTCCCTCGCACCTCTCTCTTCTCCTCTGTGTATAAAATTATATATCTTTCTGTCTCTCTGTCTGTCTGTCTATGGCCTCTATTTAGATAAGATATTGGCATAGCAAAACTAAAAAAAGCTAAAAGTCATAACATCATCGTTACATTGAGGTTACATGACCGATCACGCTAGTCACTGACATCTGAAAACAACTTTCGGTCGCGGGTTCGAACCACGATGTTCTCTCTCAGGTAAGTTTTGGACCTCACCACTCCATCAGTTCTCAAACTTGACGGAGGCTTAGGAAGTTGAAACTACATGTATGTCATTATGTGTAGAAGATCTACCATACTGGGGCATCAAGGACCGACATACGCCTTACAGGGATTTCGATTTCACACAGAGTTATGTTATCTTGGTAGAAGTCATGAACTCTGTCCAACAACCAGGGGCATTTACAAGATTTCCGGAGCACCATTTTTATAAATAATTCTTTTTTTTTTCCAGTTTCATTTGGATCATTCTCCTTCTCCGCCTTGAATTTTCACACCGCTAAGCATTAGTGCTAGCGTCGGAGCTTTTGAACAGTAAGGGTCCTCAGCTAAGACATTACTGTTACTTTGGCTTGCTAACGAAACAACAACAACAAACAAAACAAAACAAAAGAAAACAGAAGAACAAACCAAAACCAACACTTAAAATGACTTGAAACTGAGTATAATACCCGTTTGACACTATAAGTCAATGTCTTAGAGGAAAAAAAATGAGTTTTTCTTTCAAGAATAACAGAGAAAAGGGCGATAACTTTTTTCACCGTACTAAATTTCAAACGATCGGCTTAAAAAAGAGAATATCAGTAATGAAAAGATAACTCAAACACAATGAATTGCGTTCTACTTTCAAACAAGAGTTGTCTGACATTTGGACATTAGGTTCATAACTCTTTCCTTTCGGTGAATTTTATCCAGATGCAAATTTTAAAAAGTAGAACACTTGAACGGACTAAAATCCATAAATTATTGCGAGAAAGTAAATTCTGAATGAGGGAGTGAAGTCAAAGCTTTAGGTAAAATAAGGAAAAAGTTAAAAGTTCTGCCGGCTTTCCTCACTACATACTATATCGTGCTCTGTGTCAATGTTTTCTGAAAGTTTACGAGTTTAAACTTGAAAAGTTAAAAAAAAATGTCAAGAGTATTTCCAGACTTCATCAAGGATAATTCATAACAGATTTGCCATAAGACTGAGAGAACGGGGACACTTATCCAGATTTACGCCCTCTTAAAATAATATCATAGAATTTATCCTAGCCAAATGTTCCTACAGTTTAAGGGAAACAAAATAAACGTGTTGATTTTTATCCAACAGACTGATGTCATTCAACGTAGTTCTATTCAGATCCACCAATGAACACACACACACACAAAAACAAAAAACAAAAACAAAACAAAACTAATTAAAAAAAAAATTCAGGTATGCACTATAACAGTTAATCCGTCTTACTTCTTAGAACATGTAAATATATAAAACGAGGAACCCTGCTGCGAACCAAGGTTTTTTCTTCTATCTAGCAGTCTTGGAAAATGGGAAGCTACCCATTTGCTTTTTACTGGATGTTTGGCTGGTCTTACGACCACTCTGGGCACGATTCTTCACAATGATAGATTGATCGATTGACCACAAGTATAATGTTAATATCACGAGTGAAATTCAACTACTCTAAAAAAAAAGGTCATGACAAGAATCCTTCATCTTTTGGTATCACAAAACCAATTCACCAACCCAGAGATAGAGGAAGAAATTTCATGACATCACCTCCAGTTAGCAACGGCTAGTGTTTGGCTCTAAATAACTTATAATTTAACCTTCCTCATCAGTCCAAGTGATATAACCTCATTAAACGCTTCAATGACCTAGGGAAAGATAACTCGGAATGGGTGTTGTGTGTTGTGAATACAACTCACGACATTCATGGTAGATCATGGGTGATTCTATTGTTCTCAGATAGTTTAAAACCCAAAATGAAGTCACACTTTTGTCCCTATTAAAACAATATGAAAACATTTTTTTTTAAATCCTCATTAAACCAATATGAAAATAGATTCGGTAATTTGAGAAAGAGCTTTCAAGTCGATGAAAATACCAGTGCAAATTTTACATGAGAACTTTTTATGAATTTTAAAAGAACGATATGAATCAGGGTAAATCAATTTAGAAAAAACACGAAAAACTACAAAAAACTCGATGAAGAAAACAACTTAGTTTAAGTCACAAAACCTTTTAATAATATATCTTAACATCTACACGTTGCTTTTGCGGGATAACGATTGACACAATATTCTTTACTTGTGCTAATTTTGACGCATGTAATGATGAGCCGAGATCTGATTTTTAAAGAATTTCGCCCACCACTCTTATCACGAGAGCGCGTGTTGGTTTAACGTTTCAGAGCAATAGCTTTTCCAGCCGTTGATTTGAGCATAATTAGGTATTAGTTTACAGCTGAGCAACATTTATGGAAAAATCCTAACAAGCAATTCTATTCTGGGAATCCTTTGTTGGATCATGTTGATATATCACATGACCGAGGAGCTAGAAAAACACCATTGTCAATATAACATATCAAATAATGTATGAATCAGTGATTAATCTCCAGGGAGGGAAAAATGAAACAAAATAAATAAATCTACTTTTCTCTAGAATTTATAGATCTACATATTGCTTGATTGACATCTTTCACGCGGTGTTTCTTGTTACAAAACTTACGAAAAAAAATGTGGAACCTTCTTTATTTTTTTAAACACCCGTCATGCCAGTAACTGTTCCTCTCGCCCTGTCATACGATCTCATTCCAGCACCTCTTTTTTGCACGCTCTGTTTGCAAAGTTTATCTAGTTCTCGTTCTTCTCCATGACTTTTCGTCGCTGTATTTTACACAAACCAATCTAATTTTCTTTCACCGTGTCATCTCTTCTGAGACTGCAATGCACCTTCAGATACAAACTTAATACAATGGAAAAACGAACTTTCTTTTTTTTACAGTTGATCGAACTTTTCCGCTAGGTAAATATGAAACGAAAGTCGCTGAAAGTGCTGTGAAAAAGAAGATAGATACAGTATCAAAACAAACAATGAAAAGCCACATGAGTAAACAGCAGTTTATGACAGAGGCGCTTCACGTTAACAAAGTCTCCGTAACTCAAACCTAAAGTTAGTCTGAACGAAAAAAGAGACTGGTTCAGCGTAGCTGCTTCTGTTTGTATGTTCGATGTTTCTTGAAGTTTTGAACAAAAACACTCAGCGTCCATATTATTCTTTTTTTATACGTGCAAATTGAGAGACATTGGAGAAGAACAGGATGATGGAGTGAAGATAAGAGAATCATCATAGTTTGTCGTTGAAAAGGATAAAGTAGGAGAGCTGGTGAGACAAAAAAAACAAAAAAACAAAAAAACAAGACAGGATGGAAAATAAAGGTTTATCTTGGAACTTTGTCGAGCTAAAATCAAATAATGTTGTCAAGAGTAAACTTTCAGTCTGGAAAAGAAATAAAACATGAGACGAGGAGAAAGGTGGAAGGAGTTTTTTAAGGAAGCAGGAATGGAAGGAAAAAAGAGCGAAAAACTAGAAACAGGCAGAATGGAGGAGAGAACAACTTGCTTTTCTCTTCAAATTCAAAGTACAGATTTAGAATTTTTTTTTACTTTAGTAGAAAAATGGATAGATCTGTATAGCGTATATTCATATAGTTATGTGTGATGTAAAACTACAGAGGAGGGAAAAAAAAACCTTTTAGAGATATCTTGAAAAGTTCTGATCAAATGGAGAATTACATTAAAGTTTATTACGATATGTGAGTTCACGTCAGTGCCTCCATGCCATTTTATTAAATTGATTTTAAGATCATGTAATCTCCAAACACCAATAGAGAGTGTGTGATTTTATCCGTTCAATTTGAAAATGTCTTTATTTGCTTCTAATTATGCTCAAATATTTATTAAAAAATAAATAAAAGCCAAACCAAATAATGGCATAAAAAACTCCCAAAAAACTTTATACAAAGTAATCGAGATAGAAATTAGTAAAGAAAACCAATTTAATTACACGTGTCACAAAAGTTTTCATCAATAATGTTACCTGGTATTTAGAAGATGAAAACACCTGAGACCCCCACACACACGCAAAAAACAACAACATCAACAACAACAACAACAGCAACAACAACAACAACAACAACAACAACAACAACAACAACAACAACAACAACAACAACAACAACAACACAAAACAAATCCAAATAAGAATGCTGCTTACTATAATATTGCAGGTCTAAAAAAGAAAATTAATAAAAAAACAAATGCCCGTATTTTCCAAAAAGATGGGTATTTCGAGCGATCTATTTTTTTTCTTTCGAAATTCCTCAGACCTCACAAAAGCCATAGACGGAGAAATGATTTTGATTAAAGTCGACATTGACAAAGGACTTCACGCCTGCGAAGCTAGCAATAGACGGACACCGTATCGGATGACCAGCCTATTAAAGCCGTTGTCAGGAGAGCAATGATCTTCTTGATCCCGTGACCACAGGTGACCACAGGAGACCCACAGAGGCAAACATCCTCCCTGGCCAGTACTACCAGCATCCTCACCAGGTGGCATGGCTTGATACGAGTCGTTTCGGTTTATACATTCATTGGCGGGTTTGATGAAATAAGGTGAATCGAATTTTTCCGGACCCGAGTACTAAAGTATGGTTGAATTTTTCTTTGCGGTTGATATCAATTTCAACATATAATGTCACATGCTAAATATCTTCATACCCATGGCCTCTAGGGCTATGTGTGATTTTTGTCTCAGAAACAAGAACAATATATTGAGACAGTTTAGAGAATAGGAAAGAGAAAAGAGATGAGTGGTCATAAATTGCTCAAAACAAAATTGTCACCAACGTGATTGAAACAAACAACATAATATCCCTTTCAAAAAATTAGGAAAAGAAAAAGAAAAAAAAATAATTAAAAACAACAGCAACAAGCATCAACTAGTTAGCGAGTGCAACGAAGGCAAAAGGCATCCCTTGTCCTGGTCTAAATTCAGAAAACTAATCAGACCCTTAGTCATACGATAAACTTACCCACATAATACTCTCTCAATCACTTATTATAGTCAGCCGCATCGACCTTATTATTTCAAGTTTCTAATTACCAATAATTTTTAAAGGTAATGTTATCATGAGGTCCGGATTTCCGGTCACTAGTGCAAACAAGACTTTTCTTGATGATTTATAGTTTAGACCGCATACCAACATCAGAAGCTGATTGATTGACATACTCAAGATGTAATATATATATAGATAGATATAGATAGATAGATATAAAAGATACCGCGTCCCATGTATGCTTACAAATCCGTTGTTTTCCTCAAGCACAGAAAGTTGTCTCACCGATTATTTCTGTTTTTATTTTAATTTATTTTATTTTTTAAATCTTTTATCTATTTTTGGTGAGGGATGGGGGGTGGGTGGGAATAGGGAAGGGGGGGGGGGGGGTGGTCAAAGCCTGCATTAGTACTTTATACCAAAGGAACACAACAGATTACTGCTTATTTTCAGCCCCAGTGTCTACTATCAATTGCTTGTAATGTTGTTGTAACCTTCACAGATAAAGTGACTATCAGACTCACGTTGCCGTCATGTCTCAGGTCTGTTAAGGTAAAACCCGACCCACCACCAGAAAGCCTTAGGGTTCGAGACCCAGAAATCTCTAAGTTGTTATCCTAGCGACCTGCTGAGGAGCCACATGGCACTTCATTCGCGGTTTATAGATAGATGATTAATAATTCCGGAGATAGGAATATTCGTTCAGGATTAGATTTATCTGACGGGGGCTTCTTTTGTATTTCGGAAAAAAGATCTGAGATCTCATTGAGGAGTTCAGCTTTAAACAAAACCAAGAAAAGAAATTAAAAACCATCAATTTGACCTATACCAATGCCGCCAACTTTTGAATAATTATGGATATCCAGTTTTACGAACCACTCTTTTTTGCGACTATCTGGCTTAAGCTTGAAATCTGATTATTTGGGTAAACTAGATCTTGCTGCATTGAATGTATACCCAAGCCGTCCAGGACGCCACAGCTGATAAAGCCAAGCGCGGGAGAGGCACTGGACGGGTTTCGGGTGTCCATTTCAGATCTTGATGGATCGACGGCCGCGTCTGTTGACAGAAACGACACCGAGGCGACAAAGCTGGGAGAAGTGACCAGGCGGTGGTCCTCTCAGCGACTGACCACAAACAATGGTCAGAGGGGGACGGAGGTTGGGAGCGGCGCTTGCTGACTGACGGGGGGATATTTGGGAGGAGAGTAGAGGTTTTCACCTCTTGGTTGTTTTCCGGTGCTTTCCTGGCATCTTAATTGCTCTTTTTTTGCTTTGATGGTTTTCCTTTAGAGTTTGATTGCCTGGGCAGTGCTGTTGCTGTTTTCTGTCTGTCCGTCTCTCTGTCTGTCTGTCTGACTCTCTGTCTGTCTGACTCTCTGTCTCTCTGTCTCTCTGTCTGTCTCTCTGTCTCTCTGTCTCTCTTCTGGCTCTGTCGTTCATTCTTCCACTATATCTATCTATCTTCTATCCATCTGCCTATCTTTTTATCGATCTATCTATCTGTCTGTCTGTCTCTCTAAATATTTATCTATATATGCTTTCTTTCGCTTTTGTCTCTGTTATACTAGTCAATTTGGAGTCTCTTTCTCCGGTTACTCACTCTTCGAAAATATTTGTTTATCTTTAAGCTTTTCCTCCTCCCCCCACACACGCACGCACACACACACACACATACTCTCTCTCTCTCTCTCTCTCTCTCTCTCTCTCTCTCTCTCTCTCTCTTTCTTTATCTATCTTCTCTGCTTTGTGTATTAATTCCTTTTTTTTTCCATATTTGTCGCACTTCCCATCTTTATATCTCTCTCTGTCGCCTCTGTTTTTGGCCACCATTGACTGTCTCCCTCGTCTAGCTTTCTGACCTGGCCCAGCTGTCGCGTAGTCTCTAATTACCAACCAATAGACCACTCACTCCCGTCACTGTTGGTCAGTAGAGGCCTCACCTGTCCCAGGTCCCAGGTCTTTGAGACCAAAACAGATCCGCCTGCCACTGTACTCTCCGAGATCACTCAGTCACTTCCCTCCCTTTGTCTCTCTATTATTTTCATTGTTCCCTGATTCTATAGCTTTGTTTGCATTTAATCTTTTAGCATCTCTTGTCGATTCTAGGACCAGTTTTTATCTTTGCTCGAGTCTTGTCTTTCCCAATCATTGGTTTAATGAAGTGAACTATAGACGTTTGACGGGATGTACTTGAAAAAAAGCTTATAAACGTGCGCTCTTTTTTTTTTTTTATCACAGCCTGATTAATCAAGACACTGAGATATTGGATATTTTATTTGCATGTGTGTGTGTGTGTGTGTGTTTAAAGAAGAGGCCTTTCACTTGCAAGCCTTTTTGAACAGAAAATACGAAGAGTATGGAATTTACTAGAATATGAATATAGAAATCGGCTTGTGCTAAGTAAACCTTTAACTTAGAATTGACGCCAAGGAGAAGAGAAGCGAGAGAGAGATAAAAAAGAGAAAGAGAGAGAAAGCGAGAGAGAGAAAGAGAAAGAATGAGAGAGAGAGAGAGAGAGAGAGAGAGAGAGAGAGAGAGAGAGAGAGAGAGAGAGAGAGAGAGAGAGAGAGAGAGAGAGAGAGAGAGAAAGAGTTAGTTAGTTACAGAGGGCATCTGGCAATGTAGAACCACATCATGTGGAATAAAACACTACAATGTACTAAAAAAAAATCATTTTACTTCTAGCTCACAGCATGCGTACTTTTTACGATGGTACTCTTTTAAGAATCAGTAGAGAAAAATCTTCAGAATTGAGTCACTATCTCTTTAAAAATACATTACAAAAACACATTTCAGATGCTAAGGAACTTTCTTTGATTCGTTTTTTCCCTATATAAGATGCTTTCCAAATTAACATTTCAGACAGCTTTGGAAAATCTCAGTTCCTGGGAAGATTTAGATGCTGTTAATTACAGTAGCATCTAAGATCGTGAAACTACGATCTTTCTTGAAAAGGAAACCGCCTTACTGACTAGATCATTCTAGACGCTACGGTTTGACTTGAAAAATGGGGGCCTCACTTGAACATACTTCAGTAGTTCATATTTGAAATTGCTTAAACATGTATCATGATTTTCAAAAATAAAACAATATGAAAAAAAAATTCAAAATGAATTTTCGGTTTTTAAGTTGTTTTTTTGTTGTCGTTGCACTCTCATAGTCATATTAACTGATGATTTAAGGTGATTTTGCCTTAAAAAAGCCTCTGAATTTTTTTAAATGGTTCTGGGAGCGTTGTATAAAAGAAATCACATCGCAAAATACATTGCAGGGACGTAACGTTGTAATCAGAGAATAGAGAACTGCAGCAAGGGTAAAGAACACACTTTGAAATTAGTTTGTGGTCATGGCAATGTGATAACTTCTTTTTTCAAAGGTAAACTTTACCACAGGAAGAGATAAAACCTAGATCTAGAGTCTAGAAACTCAATGTTTCCAGTTACCTTTCACAGCTGCAGTCTATAAAGCCACAAAAAGCGCCAAAATCTTGACTTTTTATCAAAATTATCTTCTATGCTTAATAATTGACAAAATGCCACCTCATTTTTCTTCATCGAAGAGTTCTAGTAAAATTACATAAAATAAACAAAACATTCTGCACGAAGTATGCCAGTTATGAAACGCAAAGTGCTCTAATTTATGAATATCTCTTTTGAGCGCCTCAGTGGGGGGTCAGAATATTATTAATTTTAAATGCTCTATAAGTTATTACTCCATGATCACTCTAGAACGTGCAAGGAATTATCCTAAAAACTGCATGCGGGCGATAAAACTTCAAAAATTAAATGATTGTGACCTTGTTCTCCATCCACTTCGCACGTACGTGTTAATATTCTTTTTATTAATTTGGCAGGCAGTTGTACCTTTGTTCTTTTTATGAGTCGATTTATCTCACCCACCACTGCCTTCAAAAGCCTGTTTTGAAGACATTCCCTCACTCTGAATGAAGATGTTCGCTACGGATGATGGAAAAAAAATGGTTTAAAGAAAGGAATAGCTCTAGGATGACGGACAAAAGTGAAAGAGTTAATTATAGGCCTAATGCCGCACACGCAAAATAGTTTTTATCTTGACGGAGAATGTAGATGATATTTGTTTCCAAATCACTGCTGTGCATCATTCTGGGATCTCTCTCTCTCTCTCTCTCTCTCTCTCTCTCTCTCTCTCTCTCTCTCTTTCTCTTTCTCTCTCTCTCTCTCTCTAATATATTTATATATACACAAACATGTATGTACTTATTTGAATGTGCAAGTCTTCGTCAGCAGATAATTTGAAGGCTGTTAACTTTCTTAGAGTATGAATATGAAAATGACTAGGTCTAAGTAAACTTTCAACTCTCTGTCGGTCAGTCTGCCCCCCTACCCCCCCCCCCCCCCAAATATATATAAAAATATATATATTTGTGTGTTTATGTATATAGGCTAATATAGATATAGTCTTCTAGAAAGGTTGATAACATTGCAAGTTTTCAAATTAATAAAGAAACCGCTTAGATGGGTTTGTACATTGAGCCACATTATCATTCAAACTCTGATTTTGCCTGACCTATCACAAAACTTCCCCAAAGTTTACGCCGATGTCAACCCGATACAAGCCATTATCGAGCTCAAGTCGAGGGTTCGAGTCGTACTTGATGCACTTGTCCTCGTGAGTCTGCTAAGCAACATTTTAAAGAAAGCATCTTAAACAGGTTGCGAACATCAGGCCCTCTGTTTCGCATGCAGGCAAAGCTGCGTTATCATTTTTTCTTTCTTTCCCTCTGTCTGTCGCTTCATCTGTTTGTCTCCCTCTCAGTCGCTCCGTTCCTGTTATTGTCTTTGTCTGCGCGCATGCCTGTCTGCATGTCTGTCTGTTTCTGTTTATCTGTATTTCTGTGTGCATGTCTGTCTGTCTATCTATCTATCTCTCTGTCTCTGTCTGTCTGTCTATCTGTCTGTCTGTCTGCCTGTCTTGTATCTGTCTGTCTTTCTCTGTCTCCCTCCCCCACCCCTCTCTCTCTCTGTCTCTGTCTGTCTGTCTGTCTGTCTGTCTGTCTGTCTGTCTGTCTGTCTGTCTGTCTGTCTGTCTGTCTCTCTCTCTCTCTCTCTCTCTCTCTCTCTCTCTCTCTCTCTCTCTCTCTTTCGCTCCCTCTCTCTCTGTATTTATATCGCTTTCCCTCTTTCTTTAACCTTGACTTCTGCCCCCCGGGTTTCGACCACACGACCGTCCCATTCATTCTGTTCTGCCTTAAGTTAGCGTAAAAATCTCTTTGTTAAACATAGCCTCCCTCATCTATTCTCTTGAATGTAAAACTCCCTTTCATTTTTCGCGACCTCCACATCCACAAGTTTTTTGGCGTCTAGTTTTTTATCCCTCTGCACCATCACACTCAACCTCATCCATTCCACGAGAAACCCCCAGCAATTTGCACTATTTATTATGTCGCTCTAGGGATCATCGGAAGGTCACCAAAACTATTTTGCATATATCTTAAAGGTGAAATTCAAAAACATGCTCTCTAGGCGAGATCTTTTTCAACCTAATTCCTGGCTTTTAGGTAGTTTTTATTCTTCGACCACTAGTTCAAATTTTCATGTAAACCCTTTTCTCTCCTCTTTTGAATGGGGGACGCAAAACGACGAAGACAACAACAACAACAACAACAACAACAACAACAACAAAAACAACAACAACAACAACAACAACAAAATTCAACTACATATTTCATCGAGTGAAACAGAATTTAAAAAAAACAAATTCAATGAAAAAAAAAGCAAAATAAAACAGAATCAGAGGGTGTTTATGACTGAGTATTCGGAGATGGAAGATAAGAAATCAGAAAAAAGCTAAAACAAAGTAAGGCTTAAAATTTATAAACATATAAAACTCCATGGAATGGAAAAAAAAATAGTCCAGATCAGTCTATAGAGCTCGGCATCCGAAAATAAGAAAAGTTATGACGTCACTAACTTGTCCTTGACAACGCTTAGTTACAGATTCTAAAGGCCTCAAAGAAAAATAGTAGGAGCAAAGTTTCGTTACTAATAAGACCAATAAAATCACCTCTGATCCATCAACTAGATTTCTGGAAGTCGTTATTTTTCTGAATGCACTTCTGAATGCTTTTTGTTACGGTAAAAAAAAAGTTGTAAATAGTTTAGAAGCGCAGGCGTAACTAATTCAGCGTTACTGAGGGGAAGTGACCTTTATCTCTGTTTATTCCTATTGTTGCTAACGTATTAAAAAAGAATCAACGACACACTTACTTTTTCTTATCCAGCTTTACGACTTGTAGGTGAACCTTTCCATTGATGTCAAAGCTAAATCTATCCAAGGTAGGAAAAGATGGTTAGATAGCTACAGAAAGTAAGAAAAAAGAAAAGAATTAAAAGAAAGAAAGGACAGACCAAAATAAAAAAGAGGGAGACCGACAGGGATACAGAGAGTGATTGAGTAAGAGAGAGAGAGAGAGAGAGAGAGAGAGAGAGAGAGAGAGAGAGAGAGAGAGAGAGAGAGAGAGAGAGAGAGAGAGAGAGAGAGAGAGAGATATTGATTGATAAGATATATCAGACGAGATTCAAAATAATACAGAAAGAAACCTCGGATACTGAGGAAGAAAAAAATATTACAGATTTATATAACCGTAAACTAGAAAGAGAACAAAAATAAATAGAGAGGCACAAAAAATTAGTGAGATAGAATCCATTTATTATTGTCAGAGAAGATTACAGCAACTGCGAGAGGTATGCACAAAACAATAGCCACTGTATTTAACTGATCTACAAGTTTCTCTGCTGGATTGTTCATCTCTGACTGGGTCCGGTCTCATAAATTATCGTCCACAGTCAGTAGTGCAGGATGTTTTGGCACCACTTTATATTCTCTCTACAGATCCACGTCTGTTCACGCTATATCTAACTTTAGGTACTAAGTTGAGATTAAAAATTATATATATATATATATATATATATATATATATATATATATATAACATTCGAGAGGCTGTATATATGAGCTCATTACCAAAACTTAACGCATCAATTATTGATCAGCTAGAGTCATTACGTCAGATACTCTGGCTTTATTCCTATCAATCTGTCGTATAGGCTAACAATAACAATTTCGACTTCTTATAACATATTCCAAGGAAAAAACCCTTCTGGTTGCTCTCCTCTCTCGACAGATATTGACAAAGTTCTTCCTGTTTGCCGTCTGGTTCTTCAAACCAGAACCACGCCTAGCTCGTATTTAACTCCTTGTGATCTTGTAAAATATCTTTCTCCTCCCTCTCTCTCTCTCTCTCTCTCTCTCTCTCTCTCTCTCTCTCTCTCTCTCTCTCTCTCTCTCTCTCTCCCTCTCCCCCTCCCCATCACTCTTCCTGAAACCTCAAAGGCCGTTCTCCAAATAAAGCCGCGCAAACGGCAAACACTCTTTTTTCTCATTAGCATTGATCTAGAGCAGATCTGGAGTGGACACAAGGTACCAGGTCCACTCTTTTGTCCGGCTTTCCACTGGACATTCCTGTATGTCTATGTCCAGCTCCAGCAAGCATTCCTACGGCATTTTCGTGCACCGCTTTTCATTAGGGTCTTCTTGACAACCCAAGTGGATCGTGCTGGTAAGTGTATTATACTCGCATTCTCGAGGGGGAGTCGTACCTAGCTGCACTGCCAATTTCACGCTACCGATAGTGTATTTTTGTAATGAAAGGAAATGAGATTTGACCACCGCTGTGTATTGCTCGGTGTCTATATTGTCATTGCTGTTTAATACCGACAGACCAGAATTAGGAACGAGAGTACCGAAACAGTGCAGTAATAGATGAAGAAGATGTGGGATTCTATAGTTGTCTGGGTGTCTGCCTATATGTGGACATATCAGCCTGAAAATCAGTCGCTGTATTTCTGACTATGCTGCTAACTATCTACTTATCTATTTATCAGTCGATCTGTCTATCTTTCCATCTATCTTTGTATGTTTTCACGTGAATATAATTATACCCATCTATTTCTCTGTCCCATCTGGCAATATTTTTTTTTTTTTTACCTTTTGAACTATTTATCCAATTCTCGTTTACAATTCATACATTGTATTGTCTATTTTCAGTCAAAACTAGGTTGCTTGTTTTTATAACATCACACTACTAAAGATCAAAACCATAATGATGAATATTTATTGTTTTTTGTTGTTAAAAATTGTATATCATCCCCAAAGTGTCTCTCAGAATGTTAAAAAGGAAGTTACCTTTTTTATACCAACTCAAGACTGTCCTCCTCTCTTCCAAACGAATTATAACTGAAACACGTTTAACCATAAAAAAAGGGAAACAAAGCAGATATCATTTTAGAGAAAACTACTATAATCAGCCATCTATTGAAGAAGAAATAATTATCCAAGTATTCAGAAAAAATAAAAATAAGCACCCGCCTTCAGAGGAATGAATGGAGACCAAATTCCAAGGAAAGACCTGAATGCCAAAGAGAATTCCAAGAAAGCCGAGAAGGGAGATAAACTCCTGCGGGATGATTTCGTCTAGGCTTATCTAACCGGGGGATCTACTTAGGTATTGGTGCTGTATTGTAGACTCTACACTAGAGGTCGAGAGACTGAGTAGAACGTCAGGCTTACAATCATATCCTCTCCTTTTTTAAATTAAAAAAAAATCTGGATCTAGGTTGTGAATATTTTACACACACACACACACACACACACACATATATATATATATATATATATATATATATATAAAGATTTATAAAGTTTTGAATGTCAATCTTTTATACTCTTCAATCCTCATTATCTGTTCTTTTGGAAAAGCAAACTAAAGAAAAAAAAAAAAAAAGAAAGAAAGAAAAAAAAAGCACTGATAGTTTAATATATAAGAATGTACGTTGCACTTGTTGAAAATGGAGAAGTAGATTGGTATTTTTGGTAGCTTTAACTAGGTTCTATGTGTAAAATAAACGTGTGTTCTTTACAATTAGCACACAACTCTAGCCAGAGAAATTTAGGGTCTTGCTTTACAAGCTCTTTTCTGCCATACATTTACCTGAAAAAAGATACAACGAAAACACTAAACAAAACAAAACAAAAGAAAAAAAAGGGACCAACAACAGCAACAACAAAAAGAATCCAAAAACCTCCCAAGAAAACAACTAAAATAGTCTTGATCCAAATAAGTTAAAGTTATATTAACTGTCTGATTAGGTTAAGACGTTATTAAGACAGTTACCCGCAGGCAGAACGCCCTTTTGATAAAAATCCTTCGGCACTTGTTCAATTGGTAAATCTAGGGCTCTTTATTTTTTTTTTTACATCCTCGAACATTGCCGAAGTATCTTATACATACAGTCTACACAGTCCAGGACAAGAGTGGTTAGATGGGGTCCGACCCTACCTCAAGATATCCCGAGATTGATTTGAACGCTGGACTTTATTATTTGTCAGCCCATCTCTCTTGCGACCTGACTATTTGGGTAAACAGTAACTTCCCCAAACTTACAGGTCATTTGAACCACAAGACATGCCTCGCCCAAGAACAGAATGGAAAACTAAATGAAGGGCCTGACTGTAAGAGCTGAACTCGTGTGGGCTACTAATTTATCAGCGGGTATGACAGCGTTGCGAAAATGTAAAAGATGATGATGATGATGATGATGATGAAGAAGAAGACGAATAATAAGAAGATATAATAATGATAATAATGATAATACTAATACTAATAATAATAATAATAATAATAATAATAATAATAATAATAATAATAATAATAATAATAATAATAATAATAATAATAAGAAGAAGAAGAAGAAGAAGAAGAAGAAGAAGATGTGTGGGGAGGATAAGGAAGAGGTCAAGAAGGAAAAGGAAATACTGCTAATTCATTTCCAGTTCTTGCCAAAGCACAGCAGACAGAGGGAAATATTCCTATGTAAATACACGCAAGTTCTTACACACATACCGGGAAAATCTTTTCACAATCGCTAAAAAGAATGTAAATTCTGCCTCCATCTGATTTGCTTTTAATTCTACGGCACGGATTAAATATCAAAGCTGTTCAAAAAATTATTTGAGAAAAGTATTTCGAACATTCTAGCCCAAAAAGTCAAGCTTTTAAGTCTTTGCTTTACGGATTTTAATCGGTTTTGATCATGAAGTTTGCCCGCTGGTAGAGAAGTCGGTACAATGTCCGGATCTTTAGCAAACAGCAAGGCCCATTTTCTATGCGGGACTAGAAAGAGTTTAGTTCTACAAAAAAACATATAAAGAAATACATTAGTCTCAGCTTACATCAGCTTTGTTTCTTATACCCTGACTAAAGACGAAGGAATTTCACAAGGCCAGAATTTCGTCGTATAAGCTTTCGCCAAATCTAGATCTAGTTTCCATGACAGTCAATATTGACATAAAAAATGTCCACAGATGTTGAGGCAGTTTTTTCAATTAAAAAAAAAAATAATCATAAAAAATCCTTTTCCCTCGTTTCAAAACAAAGAAGAAGAAGAAGAAGAAGAAGAAGAAGAAGAAGAAGAAGAAGAAGAAGAAGAAGAAGAAGAAGAAGAAGAAGAAGAAGAAGAAGAAGAAGAAGAAGAAGAAGAAGAAGAAGAAGAAGGAGGAGGAGGAGGAGGAGAAGAAGAAGAAGAAGAAGAAGAAGAAGAAGAAGAAGAAGAAGAAGAAGAAGAAGAAGAAGAAGAAGAAGAAGAAGAAGAAGAAGAAGAAGAGGTCGAAAAAAGAAGAAGAAAAAGGCGAACAATAACAATAACATTTACGCTAAAAACAACATCAATAATAATTAATCAACAAGGAAAACAGAATAAGACATGACCAAAAGAGATGCGCAGACTAAAGCCGGGCTGATCTTAGCACAGCACAGGTCAAACAGTTCGAAACGATAAACAATTCCGCATGTTGTATGCACACTGATATTCTTCCTTTGGTTTTAAGTAAATCTAGTCAAAGCAAAATAATTTTAAACTATAAAAAAGAAGAAGAAAAAAAAAAACCGCGCTCTCTCTGTCTCTCTGCCTCTCTCTGTCTCTCTCTCTCTCTCTCTCTCTCTCTCTCCCCCCCTCTCTCTCTCTGTCTGTCTGTCTGTCTCTCTCTCTCTCTCTCTCTCTCTCTCTCTCTCTCTCTCTCTCTCTCTCTCTCTCTCTCTCTCTCTCTCTCTCTCTGTGTCTTTGTTTATTCGATGCATTGTACTCAAGTACTGGTACCCCTAGACCGGTAACCTCGAGTTCATTTTCTAGTTTTCCGAATACAGAAGCATTGAACTTAGTGCTGTTTCCCTTCGGGTTCTCTTTAACTCTTTACTTTTCTTTTCTGTATTGTGTTTTTAAATTTTACCGCTGGTCTCTCCTTCCCACCAGGATCCCCGGAATCGACCACGATGTATGCAACAAGAAGACCCCCCCCCCCCTAAAAAAAAACAAAAACAAAAAAAAGCAAGAACAAAACATAACAAGGAAAAAAAAACAACAAAAAAACAAATAACATATGAAAAAATAAATGAAAAAATAAAAATAAAAAAATGAATAAAATAAAACAATAAAGAATATATATAAAAAAATAAAGATAACAATAAATAAAATAATCTAAAAACAATAACGGATCATATTTTTAAATATAAAAACAAACAAACAAAACAAACAGGCTACCTAAAGAATAATTGAAAACTCCGCTTGAATATCAATATTTTTCCCCCCTTTATGGAAAATTTTCCTCCATTGAAACTTTCTCAAGTTTCCATGTTAATTAAGCAGTAAACCTGCAAAAGGCAGATTGCTTCTCTCAGAGTTAGCCAGTAAAAAACATATCTATATCTTGAATTTTTGAAAAAATCATATTTTATTATTTTTTTCACTAAAGAGGGGTGCCATGAAACAGCATATGAAACTGGTGGGGTTCGGTACTTCAACAAAGTTAAAAACCACTGGTCTAGAATCAAGCTGATTAAAATTTTATGTCTTGCCAGAGGGGGAAAAAAAGAAAGAAAAAATTATTTGTCTAAGGTCTGTCACTACCACAGCCCCGCGGTATCAGAGCTAGAGAGCTGGAAAATCGTAAATTTTGTTTAAAATTGGACTTGTTCAATCAATGCTTAACATAATTATATCAATTTTTAAATCTCTTAAGTCTATCACACAATCTTAAACAAAATAATCAATATTTCAGAATAGCGGCGCTAATCATTGATTCGATTGTCTCGACAGATCTTATTACAGGCTATGAATTAATTTTGCAGGTCCATTTACAATATCCTATGACTTGACAATACTTGTATAGATATTTTTTTTAAAAGTAGTGTCTTAAACCTGACAGCCATGTTTTTTTTTTTTTTTTTTTTCGTTTCACTGTGTGGCAGCAGAAAATTAAGCTCAAAGCAATGCAAAATTTCGCCTATGTGTGACAATATGCATTAAATATTATTCCTTTGTCTATGGAAATTATCTTTAAAAGCCAGTGGGCGCTCAACAACGAATTACATATACATGTGAAGAGCTTTTGTAAACAATTTTGTCATATTTCTTTGCAGGTTCCCTTAGAACCTTAGATAAGATAACAGTTATTTGTATTGACTTTAACTTTGTGTTATTCACCTTTGGAAGATATGAAGGCCCTCATTCAAGAAGAACTTTTGTTTTATAAGAAATAGTAACAAAACTTGGAGTCTTATACCTTTTCATGATTATTGTTTTATATGCTAGATAAGCGTATAGAGATATTTTAATGCTTCTTCGTTGTCTAGCGTATATAATTATGTTTGGTTCCAACGTACATGTTGGAACTGGTTATATATGATCTACAAGTTTATGATAACTTCCAGGTAAAAGCATAATTCATTTTATAGAAGCATTAAATTCTTTGCTACTCAAGGCTGTCTTTTAGAACCACCAGCTGGGATAAGATTAGAATTCCTAACGGTAGTTGTGTCTTTATCTGCCACAACAAAGTTGACTCATAACATCAAATTCGACTCTGTACTATCTCGATCACGATATAAAGCCGAGAAAAGATCAGAGTTTAGCCAATGATATGATGTTTAGTCCTAATACCATGTGATTTCCCACAAATGAGAATATGAACAATAAGGACAAAAAATCAGGTGCCATTGATAACGTTTTAATAAAAGAATGAACTACACCGCTCTCGACATTTCATATGTTTTAAAGTTGTAAAATTTTCTGGGCTTACAGCTCCAAAAGGAACAACCCAAGAAAAAAAAAAAAAAAAAAAACAACCCCCCCCCAAAAAAAAAAAAACAAAAACAAAAAAAAACAAAAAAAAAAAACAAAAACAAAAGAAAACAAAAACAAAAATGAAAAAGGTAATTAAGAATAGTAACATCTCTGTCTAAAAAATAAATTGAAAAAAAATAATTAGCATAATTTAAATCTTCGTGTAGAAAAAAACGTTCAACCAAAACTTAATTTGAGAGCATTTTAATAGTGAAAATTTTACGTAAAAATTGAAGAAATTTAAATGTTTCTACCCTCTATAAAAATGTGTATTTTGGGCATATGACAGTACCTAACACACAACACGCAAAATCAAGCAAGTAAGACTTTCTTTCCCATTGTGAGACATTGCCATATATATATATATATATATATATATATATATATATATATATATATAAGAGATCAGTTCAATACTTTGCGCGTCATTTGTATTAAAAGAAATGTATTTTTTTCTTCAACTTCTGAATCTTATGGTTCTCTTCCACTGAGGTGTTAGGTTTGCTTTTTTTTTTCTTTTTTAATAACCCAACGCTTTCAGAGACTGTACAGGTGCGTTGAACTTTTCCACCAGTCAATGTTCTGCCAGATTTAGCTTCGGATATTTCAGGCATTGCGGTCTATTTCAAGACTTTCTTTATTTAGTATTTGGCAGTTCTGCCCCATTGAGTTCCTTTATGCTGCTGTGCAAAGTCTGAAATGATATTCCGTATTCATCTACGCGGCTTATAAAGTCTTTTCGAGGTTGCGGAGTGGTTAAGGGCGTGATATGCAAATATGCAGTCAATTGAACGAGGATAAACAGAACGATTTTTTTTCTCAAACCATTATAATTATAATGTAGTGGAAAAGGAACCGGCAACTGTGGGAATACGCCTGTATTGACGAAAGGTTTATTTGGCTTTGCTCCAAAGAGTTTTCGATTTTCTTGTGATCGAAGGTGAAATTCACTCTGCGTTTGAAGCGTTCCTAGCAGACCTAGGTTTGTGTCAGCGAAACCAATGGAAAGTTTAACGTCATATTGTAATTCTGTGTAACCAAATGTGGCGTAGCGATTTCTTGTCGAAGCTTTGTTCAATATTTGGCCACTGCAGCTGAAAATAGTATTTGAATATTTTTTCAAACGTGCCACAAAAAGAGTTCTGTAAATTATGCCAGTCAAACGAACTGAAAGAACAAGCAGAGATTTTGACAGCAGAAATGCCGTGATATTACAGTTGCTGCTGCTTCTATTTCCTATCACGAGCTCTACACCTGGAGAATTGAAAAAAAAAACGAAATCAATGACTGACGTAAAACAGAATACATGTATCAGAAAAATGACAAAACAAAAATGTATTTTTACCTTCAATCACCCAAATCCAACTTTGCCCACACAGCCCCCATATGAAAAATTTCTGTAGAGGCTCTATCAAGAATAATAGAAATCAAACGTGTTGTCGTTATCTGATGCATTGTATCAGATGCTTCAATTTTGTTACATCTGTAATCTGTTTTTTAGTCAAACTTTAATTTAGAACAATGGCTCCGTCGCATCATTTCTTTATTAACAGAACTAAACAAAAAAACAAAAAAAACAAAACAAAACACACACACACACACACAAAACCCAAGAAAGCATCAACAAAACTGGGAGAAAACAAGCAAAGTATAACGTGATCAAGAACTAAAAGTAGACATGAAATCATCGCCAAAAATGAAGAGAGCGGTTGAATAATACAACAATCAATTATCCAATCATTCAACCAATCAATCAGTCGATCTTTTCGTCTTTTGATAATTCACAAACGATGAATCGTTCTGTCTTTCAACAACTCAGTTAAGATCTACCGATTAAACATAAAATCAATCAAATAACCGACCAACCATACTTTCAATCTGTCGGTTAATCCATTCATTAACCATCACGTCCTTGCGTCGATGCCCCCTTTATTAGATAAAAAAATAAAACAAAACAAAACAAAAAAACCCCACCCCACCACACCTAAAAAACAAAACAAAACGAAAAGCAAAAAAAAAACAAAAAAAACCCTTCCCCTCCCCCAACTTCTGCATTCCTTTCACTCACACACCCACATCTTCTCACTCTTTCTCTCTCTCGCTCTCTCTCACCTTGAAAAGTATTCTCCCATTCGTCACGCCCAGTCACAATGAATGAACTCACTGGTCTCTCTATCCTCTCAACATTTTTGTAAACCTATTTGTCTTATTTATTATCGCCCTGTCTTGAACTCTATCGGCAGCTCCCAGGTCCGCGTCTCTCTCCGCTAGTGCCGAAGTCCGCCAAGCGTCAACTGTGACACTAGCCATTGTCTGATCATGAACTCACTACTCAACTCAAAGGGCCATAAGCCAAATCGGTGTACGTGACCAGGAATGCATTATCGGCGCTTTCCGTTTCTGATGATTTTGTCGCGAGCGAGGAGTGATAAACTATAATCGTGGGTCGAGCTAGAATCCAGTTCGGTGTCATATCATTGTAGAGATACTCCATGAAATAACCTAGATTTTGGATACCATGTGGACGAACCGTAGAATGATGCAGCCGCATCTCATAGAAGCTCAACAGCTAGTCATCAAAGGGTAGAAAATTGGATTAAAAAAAAAAATAAAATAAAATAGTAAAGCACCAAAAAAGAGAAAAAAAAAAAAAAAGAAACAGACTTATCTATAAAAAGCATTTCTACATTTAAACTGCCTCCGAAAAGGAACTTAATTAAGTTCAGTATAAACATTATCGATACAATTCGATATCACGATATAGTAGAAATTGTTTTCTTTAGAAAACGATAATATTGATTTATATATATAAAAAAATAATCGACTCCACATAGGGCCGGAAAACAAAGGATACAAGTTGATTAAAACGTGATGCCCCTAAAAGAATGTGATATCTGAAAGGCCTATGTTACGTCATTACAATAATCACCAAGTATCTGTCCAAATATCAGTAGCATAATTAAAAAGACATTCGTAGAGATATTTCGTTGTAGAATATTTCCCGTTTCCCTCTAACTTGCTGTGTTTTCTGTAATCTTTTCTTCTGGCATGGAATTGCTAACCTCTGAACCTTGGTAATAGCTCAGAGTGTCGTTCTCATCAAAAGGCATAAAACCTAAACGCTACCATTTGATGTGCTAGCAGGGGGAAAAAGGACTATTGGTCCAAGGTAAGCTTTGATACAATGAATGCTGAATAGTTTAAGCTCAAGGGAAAAAATTCCTTTTCTTTCTTTTTTTTTTTTTTTTTTTTTTTATTCTGACAAATCGCATTATAAAACTAGTTGGAAGTACATCCTAATTTAACGGTATTGAGTATCTAAATGCAAAAATTGAGATGAAAGGACCTGTTAGAAAAATAAAATTAATGATAAAGTGAAGCACAAGAGTGAATAATGATGCTAAAACAACAACAACAACAACAACAACAACAACAACAACAACAACAACAACAACAAACCAAAAAAAAAACAACCTCGCGTGATCTTTGTGGCTACTGCCACAAGAAAGTTGAATACAACATAGCAAAAAAAGGGGCAGTCATAAAGCTGATGTTTTGGGCTCATCCAATCGTTGCAAGGTATAGGAGAGGACTGTTTCGAAGTTTTTTTAATGTGCCGTGACCGCTCTCTCTCTCTCTCTCTCTCTCTCTCTCTCTCTCTCTCTCTCTCTCTCTCTCTCTCTCTCTCTCTTTCTCTTTCTTTCCCTCTCTCTCTTTCTTTCCCTCTCTCTCTCTCTCTTCCTTCCCCTCCCCCTCTCTCTCTCCCTCCCCCCCCTCTCTCTCTCTCTCTCTCTCTCCCCCACTCCCCCCTCTCTCTCTCTTTCCCTCCTCCCCCCTCTCTCTCCTCCCCCCCCCTCTCTCACTCTCACGCGTGTAACTTAGCTTTTATCAGCCAATCAGGCACGATTTGTCACACAAAATGTCGGTCAATTTTCGCGGATTTCCTTTCCCATTCTTTTGATTCTGGCCTGAATTCAATTCGTAACGTGTGCATTCATAATTCATTACACTAAATGGACGTGAGAATGTGCCTAGAATACGGTTTGGAGGAAATCGTAATTAGTACTGCAGCTTCTTTCACGCGCATGACCCCTAAAAGACGTTAAGTACAACTCGTGAAGTAGAACTACTGGTTGCCAGCTTTGGAGCTCACGACATTATATCGTTGTAACTTCTACAAGTTGCCCGACGCTGAGATTTGAACATAAAACCTTCGGATTGGCAGAGCAAAGCCCTAATAACTGATTAATATTGCTGTATTGTAAAACATGTAGCGTGGAGTCATGATAAAAGCATTAAATAAAGATGAAAAGCAAGCCAACCGTGGAAAGGTAGGTAGATGAAGTTATTATATTTAGATTGCGAGGAGGGCAAGTCCAAGAAGTGCTAAACGTTAAGAAAAATGCTGCTCAAGACTGTTGGTTTATTGAGTATGTTTGTTCTTTATCTACTGTATTCCCTAAGTTTTCCTAATGTTCATAATACCAAGATGCTGGCTGCTCGTTACGTCACGGTTAGGGATGGTTAAAGAGGATCAGACGCGACCCTCTTCATGTCTTAACCAGATCTCGATCCCTGGATTTCGCTCTTTCGGTTCAGCGCTCTACCAGCTGAGCTAGCTGGCGCCACGGAAGTATGTCACACCCATTGATTACCCTGACGGGCCACGTGACAGTCATTGTAAAGAAACTAGGGGTCAACGGCTCACACTGTTTGTCTTTTCCTCTCACATCGGGCCGATTAAGCATTCTGGACGGGTGCGAGCCAGACCGAAGTCTCAGCATTGCACTTAATGACCCGCGACCAAGTAGAAGAGTGTTTACCATCTCATTCCGAAAATCAAAAGCCTAAAAAAGGTGGCGGTATGTCTTGTCAAATCCCTGTGATACCCCAAGTCTGTTCTCTGCTTACTAACAGCGAGACAGGCGAGTAGTGAGGCAGCAAGACAAGACAAAAAGCAAGCGCGAGACCGACGGGACCAAACTGTGCCTGAAGATGCGAGGTTTAGTGACAGAACCCCCCTGGCGCTAGGCTGATGGCCCCATCATGCGGCCCCTTAGCTCAGCGGTCCTTTTCCTTGGGGCAACGGGCCTTGCTTAACTCCCTGACAGCTCTGCCAACGCCCCTGGGGTCTTACGGTCGGACACCTGGGTAGAATTCATTAAATTGTGAAGGTGTGCGCATGTCATAACTGGGTTAATCTCTGGCATTTTTAATTACGTTCGTTGTTGGGCTTTTATGTTCGCTCGTAATGCGCAAAAATACGCATGCGCCTGCATTTCGAGGGTAGCAAAGTAAACTATCGTAACTCCTGTTTTGCAAATTTTACAGGAGGAACAAAAAACTTAATAACTTTGTAACTAATGGTCCAATATGATTCATTTTCACGTGAAATGTATTTGAAATAACTTTACACACTTTGGTTGTGTATTTTTGAGTTTAAATTGTAAACATTTTGTGTAATTCCACTTACGATTTTTTATTCAACCAAAATTCACACGTAAACAATAGTATCTCAAGTTACGATGACCTTCATTGATAATTGTTCACACGTATACTATCGTATGTTATAATTACGACAGTTTACGTTTACATTCTATGTCTTATAGACGAGTTACGACAATAACAAGAAACAGTGTTAAGAAACAAAATAGCAGCAACACTTTTATAATTATTTTAAGCGTAAAATATGATTTTAATAAAAGTTTGCACATTTAATTTAAGGATACATATTTTACTAAAAATTATTAAAGTATGTTCAGGATGTTATAATATGTATAAATTTCAATTTACAGAGTACATCACTGATACTTTCACGGATGCATGAATGAGATATAAAATACACATACTTTATTTTGAGAGTTATTGAGAACGACATCTGGGCAGAATCTTAGGCTAAATATTATAGACGATGACAGAAATGGAAGACCAAATATAAGAACTGTAGGGGAAAGAGGATGCATGGATATTATTATTTTTATTATTAAAATATAGGCCTACATGATATATGAATAAAGAACAAAGATAGGTACTTCAGAGATTAGACAGTTATCTTGAACCGTGTTTATTTAAAAAAAAATCAATATACTATTTTAGTATCAAAACACACCACTTAATTGGGAAAAAGATTAACATAATTAAATCATGGACCTCAAGGGTTGGATTTAATTTTAAACAAGTTAAAAAACTGGTGATGGGTTTCAGGAATAACTTGGCTTTTGCAGAGGGATTGAAGGTCATTATACTTGTCTATGTCTATGCCAGGACCCTTTCCGTTATTTAGAACATAGAGCTGAATGTAGTTGAAGTGCCCCTCGGCCTGCACTTTCCGTATTCTTTTTGACATGTTGAGACGTTGGTATTCACCATCAAAGTCATACTTGGATATGTACAAGATCGGAGTCTTGAGTGTTCAACTTCAATGGTTTGATGTTAAACAGCTTAAACCTTTGTTTTCATCTAGGTCAAAATTTTTCAAATTTGAGGCTATCTATTTGAAGTCGGAAAACCGAGATTCGTCAGGCTCCTTTACAATATTGTTCTGTCTCAACTGCTTTAGCGCACTGCTAACACCTGCCCAATGAGGAGTGGTAGATCGCCAAATGCTTACTTACTCTTTCTATCGTATACACACTGTCATTCTCGTTCTTGATGTGACCCTTTATAAAAAAAAAAAAATTGTGCTTAATTTCTGTAGAGTTGAATTTGTTCAATGCACACCAAAGCATCGCCAAAAGATATCTATTCCGGTTCTGCCCGCCACATGAATCTGAATAGAGTTTAACATGAGTCACGCCTTTCTCTCACATGCACCAAGCAGATAATTTTAATTACATGAACCAATCTCATTTGACCCTCTTGCAGTTATCCCTTCATGTCAAACATTGCAGATAGCTTGACCTGATCCAAGATGAAAATATTGAAAGATTGTATAAATTCAGTTTTCTCTTACAATACAGTACTGATGCAATGGAATGACGGTGTTATATCTGAATAGCGCCCTCTCATATCAGGAAGAATACGACCATCCCCATCTTTTTTCTCAAAAAGAGTAAATACCAACTGCTCGCTTATCCCCAGGATGTCCGTGAACATGGTTTTGCGTATAGCTTGCTTCAGTCCTGCTATTTCCAAATGGTGTTTTACGCTCTTCTGGCGCCTTGTCTTTTTGCTCGACTCTTCCACGTTGGTGCACACTTAACCTCTCCTTTTGTGAATGTCCCCATTATGCCATAAGTAATTGAATACAGTCTCCCTGTGGTCCTTACCGATACGGTCTTGGCACCTCATTCTGCACTTCTCACCACATCCATCCTTCATTGTCTTTTCAAGAAACTGTCTGTTCTTTCTATTCACATTAGCTTCTCCTTTATTTAAAGCTCTTTTTTCTTTTGCTGTCCTTATAATTAGCTTCATTACGGTTCCTTTTTCTACTCCTACTTGGAGACTCGACATCAGGGCTATCCAGAATGCTGGAAACCGGTGTATGTTCAGATGTCGAGGCTGTGTAGAAAATGTCAGCACATGAGGCACCGGTTGTGTCATTTGCTGACATAGAGTTTACTACTGAGTACACGGCGAATGAAGGTGAATAAGACAATTGGTGGATAACTGTGCATGCTCTGATTTTGCGTGTCAGGTGTAGGTGCCGCCTCTTGGTCACGACTACTGTCATTCTCGATTTCTTCTTCCTGAGTTTTGATGTTTGGCCTCAACTCAGTTTCCTGAGCTACGACTCTTATTGCATCGACCGAAACTTGCATGTATTTTAGAGTAGATGTAGACGAAGTGTGGTGTTGCTCTTCCTCTAGAAGCACAGTACGGTGTTGAGTGCCTTAAGCTGGGACATAGTCCGGATCGTTGTCCGAGTAACCAATGATATATCACTGAGGCTTTCACTGGAGTCACACCTTGCATCATCGCCTTTCACACGCAATGTTCGCAAACTCCTTTTTATACAAGCAGGTCACTTGGCTCTCTTTGCCCGCAATGTTTTAATTTTTGCGAGAGTAAGATCATCTGAATCAGACGATTCGGCTTCCTCAAACTCTTTTTCCGCAAAATGAAAATTTTTAAGATCAAGATTTTTTAGTTCAAAGGGTGTGATTTCATACTGAGCTGACAACAAACAAAGATGTAGAGAGAGCATAATGCTGTAGAGCGAGTGGAGATGAGTAGTTCGTAAGCACATTTGACCGTCTGCACAAAACAAGGTAGCAGAGTTTCTGCTGTGTGGGTCAGACACGAAATAAGTATCCAAATGTTTGATGATTGACATTGAGAATGATGGCGTGCCAGGACCCAGGGTTAAGATCCCATATTGGTGTATGTTGGAAATTGCTGTTTCGAAATTATAGTCTGGAGGAGTGTTAGAATTTCTATCAACTAATCCAGTGTATGATTCACCTGGAAGCACCTGGACCCTCAGCTCAAATATGTCGCAGACTTGTGGAAATGAAGTAACAAGAGAGAACTCATTTGAGCTGTTCCTGAAGTACATGTGTATTCTTATATGCTCCTCTAAACATCTTCAGTGATAATCTGACGGAGATCTTCAACCTCTTCTTCATTTTGAGAAGATCACCAGCCACAGACTAAACAACTTGAGACAATGTGCTTTTGAGAGGGAATCCTTACCATCTACTGAGTTTTGAAAGGTGATGTGATTAGAAACAATGGGACGCATGAACCAAGTTCAGGGATTTTGCCCTTGATGTATAAGTTGATTTTCTTTTCCCAAGAATTTTGAAACTAGTTAAAATTCATGTGATCATTACTTTTTTTTTGATACCATAGCAATAAGATAAGTTATAAAGGTAAAAATGGATTTAAAGCTAATTTAATATTGAGCTTTAAGAATGTGAGCTTCAGCTCAACACTGTATGATGTAAATGTCTGGCTTTATTTTTACTTCAAATTTCAAAGAGGGTTAGAACGAGAGAGAGAGAGAGAGGAGAGAGAGAGAGAGAGAGAGAGAGAGAGAGAGAGAGAGAGAGAGAGAGAGAGAGAGAGAGAGAGAGAGAGAGAGAGAGAGAGAGAGAGAGAGAGAGAGAGAGAGAGAGAGAGAGAGAGAGAGTCTAAGTGAATCGAAAGTCCAAAACGGCGGCCACCTGAGAGGTAGAATATGGATCGAAGAACTATGTTTGTCCCAGAGAAAGTAATGAGGTCAACGTTCTTGCTGGAACACTGGGCTAGTTATAGATTAGAACACTGTCTAAGTGTCTTGATCTAGATTAAGGTAAAGCCATCGGTCATACACAGAGAAAACAAACACGGCCCAACATAGCTCTTCGATCCATTTAAAATAATACAAAAGTATATAAATTCACACTGGAAGAAAAAACACGTCATGGCTGTGGTGGCCAGGGTTGTGGTGGTAGTCGTAGCAGCAGCAGTGGGTGGAGGAGGAGAAGAAGAAGAAGAGCAGTAATAGGAACCATAAACTTTACAGTCAATCAGTTAGGTGCCCTGCTCTATAGAGGAGGCGATCATGACCTTTTATTACCTTTATATATTAAAATTTAAGTTATTTTTGTTTTAAATATTTCATTATATAATCCCCTAGTTTTAAATGTTACAAAACTTAAAACCATTTCTAAAGAAACTCAAATCCCAGGTATATACATTGTCGATTTTAGTCGAGACGCGTATGATAGAAGCCTTTTCAGTAGAATATTGCTCACCCGATCGGCTGGTTAATTAGCACACTGTTACGATGACGTTTGTTTATAGCTATCTAGAGCAACTCCTTCACAGTCAAAACAACCTCGTTCTCAATCTAACATGGAGAGGACGTGTTTTTCTTACAGTGTGAATGTCAAGGCCATGGTTCTTGCTGGTACCCATCGGCCTAGATCTGGATTTACAAAAGATACAAACGTTTGTTGCCTCGTCCTTTTTATCCTAGTCTTTATTTGGCTAAGTTTCTCCCCCCATATTAATCTTTCTTTTTTGTGATTTCTTTTCAGAAGTAAAACGTGGGACCTTGTTTGAATCCTCAAAGCTTTCTTATCATCCAGTTACTATTTCTCTTGATAACGCTTTTAAAGAGAACAGGGAAAATATCTTGACTGGAGTAAAAACCTAATTAATGAATATGGAGAAAAAATCGTATGTGAATTATCAATTGTGCTTTTTTGTCATGCAATGTAAGCTGAAAGTCAAACAGATTAAAGTTCATTTAACAGGCAATGCCCTTATATGTATTATCTCTTTTAATGAAAATGTCATATTCGTTTATGTTATATACATAAGTTTCATTGACGTTATTTTTAAAAGACTGTATTATGTGTCTTTTTTAGGAAACAATGTGTATTATACAATTATTTATTTTTATATTTTTATAATTTGGATTTCTCTGAATAAACTCAGATAACACTCTTTTTATCTATCTTTGTTATTTTTGATCATGTTCCTGTTTTTAATACCTCCCACATTCAATACATTGAGAGTTTAAACCCAAAGGTTTTCGTATGTGTTTATGGTATTCATCAAGTGATTTCAATTCATTGCAATTTGCGCAGAGTTTAAGATCCGTCATTTTTATACAAAAGAAATATTGAACTCCATTTAAAGTAATAGAAATATAAACTCTATTACCGAATTGATAATGCGTGGATGGTATGTGTTGGGAACATAACTTGGAACAGCCAACAGCCACATAGATGGTGAATCAATATTGAATAATTAAATAGGGGTGAGAAAAACCTCTATACTTCTATCTCCATAAAGAAGCATAATAACAAAATATCATTACAATAGAATAGAATTCGAAATAAAAAAAATATCAAAACGGTAGAATCGATTTCGATTTTTTCTTTCTCTATACTAATACAAAAGCAATGCTGTAGAATCGAAATGATCTCTATAAATCATCAAAATAATACCATATTATCAAAATATAATCGAATTTGAGACCGGAGTAAAAAGTGCCCTTATATATCCTTTTCATAACATTTTTTTTTTCGATTTTTTAAAGTAATAATCATAATATTCCTCTTGGCTATGAGGACTGTCCATAGCATTATTTATAGATATTGTTCTATTTCCACCCCCTTTAGTAAGACACTCTGCTCCATTGTTAATGCTAATCTTGATTTACCCAAGCAGGATATAGCTGGTAACACTCAGCGGCTGCATTTATTGAATTTTATAATTACATGCTCTCTTAATATAACAAAAATGACACGATTTTTTTTTGGGTTGAGTGAGTGGGCAATAAGCTTTTTAACTGGAGTTGGAGCAAATCTTTACGATTGGACTGATGACTCGAAAAAGATCAAGATATAGATAGAGATAAAAGATCTAGGACGGGCTAAAAAGATAATAGTTATTGTGAAATGTGAGGAAAGAGAAATAAGCAGGTACATGGTCACTAACGCCAACCGGCACGACACTCCATGATGGTTTCTAAAAAAAAAAATTAAAAAAAAATTGGGTTTTAAGATAATTTCCCAAAAGAAAAATATACGAATAAAACATTCACTATTACTTCTCGCTAGATAACCTAATTTCGATTGAAAGGTTTGAAATTGGATAAACTTTGGACCTTGATATTTTTGCAATTAGCTTAATTCATGTTCTCGGTCTACCTAGATCTATACCGGAATTGAATTGTTGTTGAAACAATAAGAGAGTAACCGCCACCCTTTATGATTTAGGGATGGCGGACCATTCAAGAGCCCAAGAGGCTATGGAAATCACTCTAGAGAATCTAGACAATCAAGAGTTTGACACAAATGAAATTATGATAACTTATTGGAAAGAGAGCTACCCAGTGTAGTTGGGATGATATTAAAGTAATTCTGAATAGAACGACTGGATCAGCCGGGGCAGAGGAGGATAGTTTTTACCAAGTTTATAGACTTGAGGATCCTACACGCTGGTTCCTTATAACAAATAAACTTGAAGTTGACTTACTAAACAATACAACAAAAACAGTCAACAATCAACCATTCTCTCTGCACTTTAACAGAAGAGAAGAAGAAAACTTAATTATAAGAATATTATAGGCTCCACCCAAACTAAAATTAGAAGCCATAAATTGTAAAGCGAAATATAGGGCAAGAGGCAACAGCGTGCAGACCAGAAGACGCTAAAGACAGCAGTCGAATAGACCCAAAAACGTACCCCATTGTGTAAAGGTAAATTTTAGAGACAGTAAAAATGTTAAATAAATGTTGTGGTTTGTTGTAATACGAAATCGAAGACAACATTGTTGCTGGTGCAATATTACTGAACACTGGCCCTACAAATGTTGGAAAAGAGGGGGAGAGAAGGACAAAGTAGAAAGTGTGTTGGGAAGACGAGAAGTGCAGAACACAGCTCACCCGACAAGTTCTGTGAGCGCGCTCTCAGGCGGAGAGAGTATCGGAGGTGACAAGGTATAAATGAAAAGCTCACAACACAAAAAAGGCATGAAAGATTAACCAAAGAAAGTTGAAAGGAAGGAAAGAAATTGAGGAGAAATAAAGGACAGCATAAAGAACACTGTAATCGCCTCGACCATAGGCAAAAAAGAAGACTAAGAAATTGGAAACTCTAACACAGAAGGTCCTGACTGACAAAATCAAAACAACTCTGATGTAGAGGACACAGACGAGGAGGATAGAAGGGAGACTTTCCAAACACCCAACGCTAGAGTCGCTACTGACACACAAGCAGAAAACGAAAAGAAAAGCACATTTAGGAAAGGATTCACTAGAACAACGCAAGATGCGTTGATTAAATATAACTAAGCCAACAAGACAAAAAAGGGAGACTGTTGAAAATTCGATTCTCCGGTGGCCATATTGTTTTTAAGATATTTATAGAGATAGATATATTAGAATTGGATTCCCCTATTCTATAAATAACATTCCCGCCGGGGAATCCAGTTTTGATTTTTCTATCTCTATAAATAGCATAATAAAAAAAATATGGCCAGCGGGTAATCCAATTTTAGTTCTAAATATCTAAAGCTAGAGTTTCCATCTCTAAAAAAAAAAAAACATTATTTCAATATGGCCGCAAGAGAATCAAATTCTAATTTGTCTATCTCTATAAATAGAATAATTTCAAGATGGCCGTCGGGAAACCCAATTAAAATTTTTCTATCTCTATAAATAGGACAATAATATGGCCGCCGGGAAATACAATTCTAGTTCTCAATAACTAATTCCAAATTACTTCCGATTAATTCTAAATTTTTCAATCTCTTTATATAGCATAATTTCAATATGGCCGCCGGTTAATTCTATTTTTCCATTTATATAAATAGAATAATTTCAATATGGCCGCTTATTAATTCTAGTTTTTCCATCTCTAGATATAGCATGGTTTCAATATGGCCGCCGGGGAATTCTATTTTTTTTTCATCTCCATAAATAGCATAATTCCAATATGTCCACCGGAGAACTGTATTTTTTTTCAGCTCCATTAATAGCATAATTCCAATATGGCCGCCAGTTAATTCTATTTTGGGCATCTCTATACTTAGCATAATTCCAATATAGCCGCCAGTTACTTCTATTTTGGCAATCACTTTAATTAGCATCATTCCAATATGGCCGCCGGTTAATTCTATATTGGCAATCTCTATAAATAGCATAATTCCAATATGGCCGCCGGTTAATTCTATTTTGGCAATCTCTATAATTAGCATAATTCCAATATGACCGCCAGTTACTTCTATTTTGGTCATCTCTATAAATGGCATAATTCCAATATGGCCGCCGGTTAAGTCTATTTTAGCAATTTCTATAATTAGCATAATTCCAATATGGCCGCTGATTACTTGTATTTTGGCAATTTCTATAATTAGCATAATTCCAATATGACCGCCAGTTACTTCTATTTTGGTCATCTCTATAAATGGCATAATTCTAATTTGGCCTCCGGTTAATTCCAATTTGGCCATCTCTATAAATAGCATAATTCCAATATGGCCGCTAGTTAAAATTTTTTTTTGGCAATCTCTTTCATTAGCATAAGTACACTATGGCCGCCGGTTAATTCCAATTTGGCAATCTCTATAATGAGCATAATTCCAATATGGCCGCCGGTTAATTCTATTTTGGCAATCTCTATAATTAGCATAAGTACAATATGGCCGCCTGTTAATTTCAATCTCTATAAATAGCATAATTCCAATATGGCCGCCGGGTATTTCTTAAGTGTCGAGCTCCATAAATAGCATAATTCCAATATAGCCGCCAGTTAATTCTATTTTGGCAATCCTATAAATAGCATAATTCCAATATGGCTGCCGGTCAATTCTATTTTGGCAATCTCTATAAATAGCATAATTCCAATATGGCTGCCGGTTAATTTTATTTTGGCAATCTCTATAATTAGCATTATTCTAATATGGCCGCCGGTTAATTCTACTTTGGCAAATCTCTAAAAATAGGATAACTCCAATATAGCCGTCTGTTAGGTCTTTTTTTTGCAATCTCTATAAATAGCATATTTTCAATATGGCTGCTGGTTAATTCTAATTTGGCAAATCACTAGAATAGCATAATTTTAATATGGCCGCCGGTTAATTCTGTTTTAACAATATCTATAAATAGCATAAGTTTAATATAGCCGCCAGTTAATTGTAATTTGGCAAATCTCTATTATAGCATAATTTCAATATGGCCGCCGGCTTATTCAGTTTGGGCAATCTCTATAAATAGCATAATTCCAAAATGGCTGATGGGAAATACTAATTTTTTTTTATCTCTATAAACAGCTAAATTCCAATATGGCAGCCGGTTGCTTCTAATTTGGCAATCTCTATAAATAGCATAATTACAATATGGCTGCCGGCTAATTCGATTTTGGCGATCTCTATAAGTAGCATAATTCCAATATGGCCCCTGGAAATTTTATTTTTTCCATCTCTATAAATAGCATAGTTTCAATATGACCGCCGGTTAATTTTAATTTGGCAATCTCAATAAATAAGAAAATTCCAATATGGCCGGTTAATTCCAATTTGGTTAACTCTATAAATAGCATAGATGCAATATGGCCGCCGGCTAATTCTTTTTTGGCAATATCTATTAATAGCATAAGTTCAATATGGCAGCGGGTTAATTCCAATTCGATCACCTCTATAAGTAGTATACTTCCAATATGGCCGCCGGCTAATTCTTTTTTGGCAATATCTATTAATAGCATAATTTGAATGTGGCCGGCGGGAAATTTTATTTTTTTTCCATCTCTATAAACAGGATAATTCCAATATTGCCGCCGGTTAATTCTAATTTGGCAATCTCGATAAAGAGCAAAATTCCACTATGGTCGCCAGGAAATTTCATTTTTTTTCCATCTCCATAAATAGCATAATTCCAATATGGATGCCGGGAAATTATATTTTTTTTTCATCTTTAGAAATAGCATAATTTAATTATGGCCGCCGGGGAATTCAATTTTTTCCATCTCTATAAATGGCATAATTCCAATATGGCCGCCGGTTAATTCCAATTTGGCAATCTTTATAAATTGGAATCGAACTGTAATGTTTCTATCTCTACAAATCGCATAATTTCAAAATGGCTGCCGAAGGATTCTTATTTGTCGATCTATTAGTTTCGAACTCTATGAAAAGCCTATAATCAATATCGTCACCGTGGAATCGAATTATAGTGTTTGTATCTCTATAAATAGCCTAATTTTAATGTGTCCGCCGGGGAATTTAAAGGGATAGGGCCGTAGATTCAAGGATGACAAGATCAAGCAGGATGCACTGGCCGTTTATATTAAAAAAGAACAAGAATCTGAGGTCTAAGGAACAGAGAGGTAAATAAACAAATTTAAAGGAAAATAACCAAAAAACTGACCGGAAATTAAGGTAAAACAATGAACTCCACCCATAAATGATTCAAAATAGAGGGAGAAAGGGCAATAAATGTAACATTAAAAACCAAACTGTAACTTAAATAATAAATTAAAGAAATAGGGCGGAAAACAGCAATCAGTGCTGTATTACCTGACATATCGACAGGTGAGATTATAAAAATTACACTTAAAAAAAAGGCAAGCAGAGCACGGAATATTTTTGATAGAAGAGACTCATAGCTAATGCTGAGAGCATTAAATTTTACTAACAAGTAGAAAAGAGAGGGTGAGGTGGTGAACAGATGAACGGTATATTAGCAGAGAGAGAAAGAGAGAGAGAGAGAGAGAGAGAGAGAGAGAGAGAGAGAGAGAGAGAGAGAGAGAGAGAGAGAGAGAGAGGGGGGGGGGAGAGTGTTTGTGTGTGTGTGTGAGAGAGAGACAGAGAGAGAGAGATAGAGAGAGAGAGACAGAGAATTAGAAGCTCGACAAACTGCTGTGACAAAGCTAATTTCTAGATCCCAGCATCTTTTTTGCCAAACTGAGGAGAAGATCTAGAAGTAGATTCTAGATTAAAAAAAAATGTTTCTTTGAAAACACTTTAAAATGTTTTTAGTATCCAGCTGTAAGACTTTGAGGACACAGCAAAATTTAAGCCAGCATGGCCACTTTGTTTGGTTTTTTTCAACTCTTACAATCTTGTAATCATCAGGCTATCACCAATCGAATTCTGGTGATCTTCGTCGTCAAAGCCGTTCTTCTGGTTGTCGTTGTTGTTGTTTTCCTTCTTCTTCATCTTCGACAAGTACCACTACCAGAATGACCAAAGAGAGATCAAAGAGGGTTTCCTTCCCTACACTAATCTAAATTGGATACTACAGTGATGATATTGTATAATTATGCTGGCATAATGAAGATAAAAACACAAGAATTCGTTTCTGCAGAGATGATCTTGTTTTACTATGCTGATTTATAGAAAAAGAAATACATGTATTCGATGTTATGTTAATTCATGGCGATAGAAACACTTGAAACCGGTTATACAGTGATAATGTTGATTTATTATGCTGGTTTATACAGGAAAAAAAAATCTAGAAATCGATTCTAAAGTAATTATTTTGTATTGTTATGCTGGTTTATACTGATAGAAACACTAGAATTCAGTGATGATATTTTATTATTATGCAGGTTTATGGAGATAGAAAAACTAGAATTTGATTCTACAGTGATGAAATTGTATTATTAAGCTGGTTTAGAGAGACAGAAACGCTAGAATCCGATTCTACAGTGGTGCTTTATATTATTTTGCTGGTTTATGGAGATAAAAAGCTAGGATTTGAATTTACAGTAATGATTTTGTATTATTACGTCGGGTTATAGATAAAAAAAAAATTGAAGTCTGTTGGAAAAAGAGAAAGTTGGTGAAAAGGGACGAAAATGATATTTGTGATTTGTCCTGAAAAAAAAAAGGATATAAGTTTAAAATATTTTAAGTAGAAATCCGACAATGAAGTTAGAAGTAAGTACAACCTGATAACAAAGTTCTATCTGTGAAAGGGACAAATAGATCTTTATTGTGATTTAACATGCAAGTAAAGAAAAAGACATTTTTTCCCCAGGTTGCGGTAGATCTAATCCACAAATATATTTATTCTGTAGATTGGTTAAAAGTAATATCAATTACTATTGTAAAAATGACGGATGGTAAGCTCTGTACAATGAATTTAAATCACTTAATGAATAACATTAACATTTACGTAAACTCTGAATGTATTGAATGCAGGAGTTATACAGAGTTTATTCAGAGACATGCAAATTATAAAAAAAAAAATAAAAAAAATAAATTTCTAATACACACTGTTTCACAAAAGTATTTGATTAATCATTAAAATCTGACATAGATTTTGGTAATCATCCAAATAGAACACACTTTGCAGATTTATTTAAAAGTAAAATAAAACATTTTAAGAAAATCTTTCTAAAATTACAACAAATATAACTGAATAAGTGTTTTTTTTTTTTATTTTATCTACTATTAAACCTCTTATCAATTAGGGAAAATGGAGGAATTCTCTCTCCCGTTCAAGATTATCAATCATTTTTAAGGGGAAATTTTTGCATAAAGAAACAAAAAAATTTTTCACTCATTCACAGACACATTCTAGGATGTATTTCGTCGTATGGCTATAGAGTGTCGATTTATTCAAGTGTCCACCATTCAGACAAAATTGTTTTCCCTGGATCGATTTAACAGACAAAATCAACAAAGTCCAAAACGGCAGCCACCTGAAAAGTAGCCAATGGATCGAAGAGCAATGTTGGACCGTGTTTTTTCTGTGTATGACCTCTGGCTTGTAATTAACTAAATCTAGAACAAGACATTGTTGAGGCAACAAACGTGGGACCGTTTTTCAATCAGTTTCAGCATTAGAAAAAAAATTAAATTAAAAAAACAAAAAACTATCTGGGTTATATGCTCATGTGGGCGTGTGGCTGTCATTGGGTTTTCACTTTTTCCTTCGATTGTTTTGCTTTCACCCTATACGTTTTTTCGCACGATAAGCGCGACTGAGTCAACTGGCTGATGCAATATGTCGCGACATGTCACTCAGTGTATTGACCCCGTGATCGCGTGAGCTCAAAATTTCCGAAACTTACGCACCACCCCTTGTTTCCCACTGTGTGTGTGGTATGTAAGAAATACAGCGCAGAATGCCTTGAACATATAATTATCTTGTGCAACGCCTAGCATTCCTTCTGTGGGTATGGTGGGTCTAAGACACATAATAGAGTGTTTTAAAAATAACATCAATGGAATTTATGTAAATGATATAAACGAATATGACATTGTTACGTATGTTGATATATTAAATGAGATAATACGTATAAGATCATTGCCTGTTAAATTATCTTTAATCTGTTTGACTTTCAATTAACATTGCATTACAATTAAACGTACATTTGATAATTCACATCAGATTTGTTCCTAACGTTCATTAATTAGGCTTTTGCTCCAGTAAACCTATTTTTTCTTGTGCTCTTTAAATGTGGTATGAAGAGAAATAGAAACTGGATGCTAAGAAAGCTTTGAGGATTCAAACAAGGTCCCACGTTTTACTTCTGAAAAGGAATCACAAAAAAGAAAGATTAATATGGGGGTGAAACCTGAGCCTAATAAATACTAGGTATTTGTTAAATTTTAAATATATTGTATTTAAAATAAATCAGATATAATTTAAAGACAGTTTATGATAAGAATTACACAAAATTATTTGATTCAAGAGCAAATTTAATTACATCAAGAACTGACATAGATTTTCGTATATATCTAAATAGAACATACTTTACAGATTTAGATAAAAATAAAGCTGGACTTTTTTAGAAAATCTATCTAATAATACAATAAATATAACTGAACAAACTTTTTTGTTGTTGTTGTTGTTGTTTGTTTTAAACCTACGATTAAACTTCTTATTAATTAGGGAGAATGGAGGAATCCTCTCTCCCATTCAAGGTTATCAATCATTTTTAAGGAGAAATTTTTGCATAAGGGAACAATATTTTTTTTTCACTCATCCACAGACACATTCTAGGATGTGTTTTGTCGAATTACGACTCATCAGTGTTCCGGGTCCATGTAGTTCTTGAATGACTCAATTTTTCAGTCCTCCAAGTCTTTCCTTTCTCTTATCTTGTCTCCTGAACATGGAGATCCTTAGCTTTACAGGCCTAGGCTCTCTTCCAGCTATTCTTCCTGGACCTAAACTTCTGGACTGGTCTTTGCGGCTTCTGCCACTGTGATCTCGAAATATAATATCATGACAGGACTTATTACAACATGTTTTTTACACTCCTCCCCTTTTTTTAATCTTCAGTTCCTGATCTATGTTGTTCTTGTGCACATCAATGCTTCAGTCTTCCGAGTCTTTTTCTTACCTGTCCATGACTAATTCTAGCTTAAGGCTCGGAAGTATCTCTTCCAGTTTCTCTTCGTGGTCTTTAAGTTCAGGTCTTTGCATCTCCGCCTTTTGTGATCTCTAACGATGACATCATGATCAGAACTATTATAAAAAACAATTAGAAAACAAAATGAAAAAGAAAATACAAAAAAAAAAACATTTTCATTCAAATTGTGTGTATATGAAGTATTGAAAAGGAATGGGATTATTTGTCAAAAAATATTTTTTTTTATGCTGGAAAACAAAGCGTCTAAGCTAAAAGCAGGAAAAAAAAGTATCTTAACTAAATCAGTTTATAAAAGCCCTGGCTGGGAAGGAAAAATTCAGCAAGTTTTCATTAGTACTATATCAAAGTAAAAATGACAGGAGGAAAAAAATACCGTCTTAAGCTAGACTACGACGTAATATTTTTAGACTGACCGACATCATTTGCATAAACTCCTCCCACCCAGCGGTACGTAGCAGAACCGCTTTTCGCAAACATGCTAGCCCTCTCACCGTGAAAGTAACTGATATGTAATTGTTACATGATGACTGCCAGCGATGCTCTAATGCCACCGGTACTGAGTACTAGCCTGGACCAGGTGCAAGCGCGCTATGGAGAGTGTGTTTCCACTGCTCCATTAAATGCTCACACAGTTACATTACATAACAATCACATGATCCGAGACAGTTATACCAGCAGCAGCAGCAGATTTCAATGGTCTAAACAGCTGACCAGACTGACCAGGCCTAACGCTCGCTTGCGGCTTCCGATGTAAACAACGCAGGCCGATTTGCACACGTCACTAGGGAAACCACGTGTTTGTTCCGTTATGACTCATGCTTACGGTACGTAACTGAATCTGCGAAACATGGCTAATGGCTCTTTATGGACATGGCCAGTGTATTACATCTACTTCGTGACAAGTGAACCATCGCACAACATGCTCTGAATTTCATCCATATTCTTTATTCTTTATCTTTGGTACAAAGAAGCAAAAAATACATTGTCTATTAAACAAGAAATAATTTTAATGATAACCAATTCCTTCTTTGAAACGTCAGGTAGTGTAAGTAGGCTTCTAGAGCCTCTCGTGATCGGCAAAAACAGGCAATAAGTGTTTTAATGAATGTAGAAATAAATAAGTAGTAATTTCTGTGGCTAAAATAAATGATACCTTATCCCATACCATGTTTTTTTTTCCTCAAGAATAACACTGGCTTACAAAAATACAGTTCATAAGCAATATAGATCTCCAGTATGCAATTACAATTACCAACAGCTCTATTATAATTATATTCTAAAACAATCAGAAAAGTTAATTTCAGAATTTTACAGCCGCATACTATCGTATCTCGAGTTATGAGCTAAAATATCTCAGGGACTTCAAAAAGTTGTTTATCAATCAAGTGATATTCGTGTAAAGGTTATCAAAGTACCGGTCAAAGAACAACCTATCAAAGTCTGCACAAAGCTTATGGAAAATTCGAGATTGGTCGCACAAAAAGATTAGTAAAAACAGCATACAATATCACTAACACATTGAATAGCATTGTGGTATTCTCTGACAAAAATGCAGGGATGTAATAAAAATGTTAAATATATCATTGTCTTCAACGGAGGTCACTAGGGGTGTGTATTGCTCCGTCTAAGGCTAACACCTTCACACACCATAATTATTACCGTCTTCATTATATTCATTAGCAGAAAGCGCTCATTCAATTTTTTGCTTGCATTCTTGGAGATCTTAAAAGAAAAAGAATTATTGAGTGAAATTGAAAATACAACATTACTATCTTCAAAATGGATGTATTTCGGTGACCAGTCCTGTTGCCAATAAACTCTGCTCCTGTAAGGCCGGTCCCAGCGGAGCTTTGTAGCACCTGGCCTAGCTCACACGGTGCAAACGGACACACTAAATTTTGTGTATCTGCGCAGCGTCGCTCTGTTGCTGGTCTAGTCCCAGCCTGCTCATAGACCTGTCAGACGGCCTATTCAACAGTGTCGAAAAACACGCCAAGCATGCCCCAGTGCGAGCTGGACCAAATGCTACAGAGCTACGCTGGGAGCGGCCTAAGTTGTTCACCATTCCGATATCTCAGCTTGGCTGGTATCCTCGTATCGGAGACCTGAGGGACGCCAAGCAACAACAATTGATGACTCATGTCGTCGCTATCACACATAGATAGTGAAACTCTTGTATTACATCCCATTTGAGATGTCATAATGTGGATGCGAGCTTGCGCCAACCCATTCTTCGTTTTCCCCAAAAATGAATACTTCTAGGTAGCCGATGTCATTTCCTGCATATCTTTCTTTGCGCACACATTTTCTTATTCCTTGAAAAAAAAAAACGAAAGAAAACAGATTTTTCTTAGATCAATATGCAAGTAACAATAACGAACACAGAAGTGTACAAAGAAAACATTGTTCAAATCATCTACAAATCTATCATTGTTATGTCGACCAATATGCGATCACATTAAGCTTATTGGGAAAATTTACTTCCCTTTAGGTTGTTCAAGGACGTAAAGCCAAGATAGACCTGCCTGGCTGGTTAGATAGGATCGAAGCCTGGGTCTCCGGCTTGTTGATTCACGGCCGCACCAACTGAGTCATTTGGCGTTCACGCAATTATACGAGTCAACAATGTCCTACTAATAACCGATATGTCCGCAAACCACCGTAAAGTTACCGATGCTAACCATACACGTGACAGGATTGCCTGCAGGTTTCACGCGTGGCGGACATTACATGACGTCAGATGCTCGAAAGCTTTTGGACATGCGCGCCACTCAAAGGGCCATAACTCCGGCACGCTTCGCCGGGTCGCCTAGGAGATTAGCGTCTCACCATGGTTTCGACTATCAAACTGCGATTTCCTGTCAGCCATTTGTCAATCGATGGAGATAACGTTGCCTTCCACAGCGTGCTGGCGATAAAAGTAACTATTTAAAGCATGAAATGTTTGCACACTGTCAGTGCCGAACTGGGAGTTTCCGTAGAGATGAAACTAATTTCTGACCCAGAGTCGCTCATTTCAATATACAACATTTTAAGAAGCAACGCATTTCTGCTCCTTTTCATTACGGATCAAAGAATGTCGATCCATTTATACGTTATCACTCGACAAGGTGTAGATCTAGATTGTTGTGGGGAATTAAAAGCGCTTGGACATTGGTAAAGAAATGTAAAGGGCATACGCTACTCAACGGTAATTATACCAGGTTTAAAGGTTTAATATCTAACAAAATTCTACTCATTGGCTGTCGGCAGAATATCAAAATAGTTATACTTAATCAACTAAATGCACACACACACACTTTCTAAATATGTCCCTCAATACCTATTTTTGCAAATTCCCCCTGAGTTTATTGACTCCACATTTTACAAATTTACACATCAGAGTACCATTTTGCTTTAAAAAAAAAAAAAAAAAAATTCCTTTCTCTGATCTAAATTGAAAACACTTTGGCTACCTACAGTATTAATCTACAGTTTTGTACGAGGGCTACAAACAAAAATTTTCCTTTAATCTCAGATCAAGAATCAGAAAATCAGAAAACTTCACCGTGTGACCACAGACTTGTCTTTCCTTTCAAATATTTGCCATGCATGCTTCCCCTTTGTAAATAAAGGTTTTCGTGCATACTTGAGGACTCCTTGTATGTAATATCTTCTCGAGTCAGTTTCTGAACAATGCTTATTCAAAGCCGATATTAAGGCTGTTTGTATAGCAATATTGAATTACCCTGCAGTATAGTTTCCGAGATGTCGCAATCATTTTAAGACTCGCGTATAAACAGGCTGTTGGCTTCACAGGGTAACATTCCGAGCCAAAACCGATTTCTAGTTTTAAATGTATCGACGTAAGACTGAAAAGTTTAAGCGCCATCTCTCTATTTACCCAGGGATCAGTAGACTAGCACTGTCCTTCTTTTCGCCTCTCTCTGTCAACACGATTGGCTAAAAGGCAAAAACGTAAGATGGTAATTGCATTGTTGCCGCGATGAAAAAATGCACTGTATAGGGGGGAAAAGATCAAAGCTGTCAAGCGAAAAATGTCATCTACCTAGTAAAATCCTTCAATAATGACGTCACGAGTATGTTCTAGAGTAACTCATCTAATTTTTACTTATATATTCGAATGTAAAGTGGTCTCTGAGGTTAAAAATCCCCACGCCACAGGAACTTCCCCAAAAAAATCTAAATCTCCACGACAATCCACGTTAAAAGCCAACATTATTTTCGAGTCGAGGCATGTCTTCGGCTCAAGTTCGTCAAAACAGCTTCAGGAGACAGTTGGGGCCCTTGTCGAAGCCGAGAACACACATCTTAAAGCGAGAATTGATATGCGCATGCGAACTACACTTAGTAAGTTGAGTGCAAAGACGTCCCCCTATCCACGTAAATTTTGCATATAAACGAAAATGCCTGAAAGTGTTTCAAGCCTTTGATCTAGCCATAGAACTCAAGAAGAGCAGAGGAAGGCATTCCTATTGGGTGAAGGAGGTCCTGAAGTGTCTAATGGTTGATCATTCTCCAGCCCATAGGATTGATTTAAGATTTCGGCTTCGAAGTCAATAATATTTGAGGAATCCGTCTTGAAGATTGGTTTAATATGGTTTGTTTGCATAATTCATAGAGCCACTACGGTGGCGAAAAAATATCAGATATGGAGAAATGCGAGTATTAGTATGGTAAAAAATTCAAGTGGTAAGTACTTAGACCTATTGAGAGCTGTAATACACTGTAGGAAAGTACTAGTGCTTGCAAAGACTTATGCGATTTGGTAAGAACATTATAGAACACTCTGCACTGTACTTATATCGGAGACTTTTTTTTGTAGAAAACCAAGAATGCATTTGAACGGACACTTACACCATGGATACATATCAATTGGTCATCTCAGAATCTTCTGCTTCTTCTTTTTCTTCTTCTTCTTCTTCTTCTTCTTCTTCTTCTTCTTCTTCTTCTTCTTCTTCTTCTTCTTCTTCTTCTTCTTCTTCTTCTTCTTGTCCTTCGTCTTTTTGTTTTTCTTGTTCTTCTTGTTCTTGTTCTTGTTCTTGTTCTTGTTCTTGTTCTTGTTCTTGTTCTTGTTCTTGTTCTTGTTCTTCTTCTTCTTCTTCTTCTTCTTCTTCTTCTTCTTCTTCTTCTTCTTCTTCTTCTTCTTCTTCTTCTTCTTCTTCTCCTTCTTCTTCTTCTTCTTCACCTGCTAATGGTTGTATTATAAACTCCACAACCTGCATAAAAACCAATCTCTTCTCATTTTTCACTTTCTCCTAGCATGACAAACAATTATGTTTATCATTCTGTCATTCTCAATCTGATATAGTTAGTGCTTCTGTTGCTTTGCTATTCTTCTTTGTAACAGAGCTCTCTTTTGTTTTACACAAACCTGATGCATTCGATTGTAATGGTCTGCGCTTGTTACGACTCAATCCACGCAAACTAATCCCCCTTTTTTAAGCACATGCTCATATCTCTCTGGCTGTTTTCAAAAAAGAAAAAAAAAAATTAAATATTTTTCAAAGGATTCTACCATGTTCTCTTCTGTTTTCATTATTTATCCATTTTGCACAAAGTATTGCGCCTCACTACATAATTATTATTTACTATAACCTAGAAGCTTTTATAAAAAGACAAATAAAAATCCTGATGGAAAACAGTCGGCATAAAAATTCGAATTCCTTTACCCGCACAGACAATGGGTGTGAACATTTTTGTCTGTCAGAGGGAAAAAAAAAGGACAGAGACCCTTTGTTTTGTCATCTTTTTCCTCGTTGTTTGTGACATGCTCAGGCGATGGTCAAGAGACAGAGTCCAGTCGAAGATCAGACCAGGTTGGGTAACGTCCGTCACCTTGTTAAGTCTGATTTATACCTGTCTAGGGCACTGGGTAGGGCGGAAAACACAAGCCGAAAGACCAGTCCTTCGTTGAAACAATTTTCGTGAAGTTATGGGAAACAAAAGGGAAAAAAAAGAATGCTATGAAAAGCTAAGACAAATCAGAATTCTTTAGATAATGAGATTAAGATTTACATGATAAGTCGAAAATTCTGAACTCTTTAAGTGGAAACATCACCAAAACTTTTTGTTTGTTTGTTAGGATTTGTCTGTTTTAATTATTAAAAAAAGATAACAAGCTCATAAAAGTAATAGATTTGTAATATAAACAGGTTTTAGCTTATCCCAAGCATGGGTGAATCAGTTTTGATGCCTATCTCTCTCTCTCTCTCTCTCTCTCTCTCTCTCTCTCTCTCTCTGAGTCTCTCTCTATTACACACACATACGCAGTTTAATTCAGCAAAATAATGAGAGCATGATTGTGAACATAATTATACCTACTAATGTTGCGAAATATGAACTGAGTAGATAAGAATCTTTTATCATTATAGACGTGCTTGAACAAATTTGTACTAATTAACCTTAGAAAGTAAAGCCACGAATTGTAAGGACAGTTTACTTATGGGTTATCTTGAAATCTGACGGCGCCTTAATTATTTCTTTAAACCAAAAAGAAAATATTTAAGAAATAGGCACTTATTTTTGTACGCCACCCAGTTTTGCACAACACCCATTAAAAAAAACGATCACACGCATCACAAACCATGGCGCGAGCTGTGCTCATCCAACGATGGCAACAATACAAATCTCTATTACGTTATGCGAGGGAAAAATTAATAACGTATCAAAACTGATGTGCATTAAATATATGAAAGTTGGCTGTTTTCGAAGGCTCCTTTGCTTTTACGATAAAAGATTCGTAAAAAATCAGACTAAGTCGACAGTGCTGAGAGAAGCGAATATTTGCACTTCATCGAAACACAATCCAGATAAGTTTCTTCAAGGAAAGATTATCTATTCTTGGCTATTTAGAAGATTAAGTGACCCAGTAACCGAGATTGCATCTCGCAATTTAAAATGAAATGCAAGAATATCTGGTATGCTTATTTTTTATGATTCGTGATGATGGTTCAAGCATTGTTGCTTTCCAAGAAGTCTGGAATAAATTAGATAAAAAGCTGCACATTAAGAAATCTCAGTATATCTAGTACGAAATGGCTAGATCTGGATTAAGATTAAACCAGAGTTTAGAATAATAACCAAAATAAGTAGTCTTAATTGTGAAAACTCTACGTGATGCGAGTATTCGAATCTGCTTCTATCACATTCAGGGTTGTCTTAATGGGGTCGATAAAAAGTATGTGTTTTCTGCTGCTTATTTCTTAAACAAAAATAATATAAAGAAACTCAATAACTTAATTTTAAATGTCAAAAACGGCATGCAAACTTCTTCTTCTTTTATTATTATTATTATTATTATTATTATTATTATTATTATTATTATTATTATTATTATTATTATTATTATTATTATTATTATTATTATTATTATTATCTTATTTACATTAAAGGTGAGTTATGAGAACGAAAACATTGAGTTAAACTATTTTTTTTTATTTAAAGCGCCGATGCCTTGACAGTATTTACAACAAGGTCCTGACGGGTTAAAGGTCATTCATAATATCATCTGATGAGCCCTAATGTGAGTATTACAAAACATGTAGAGATGCTCGACATGTGCAAAACTTAAGTCTCTTCACAACGATTTATTTCTCGCAAATTCATGTCCTCGTTCTTGCATATCAACAAGGTAAAAAAATATCGGAAGATAATTTTCCTCCAAGAACTAGACATCGTCTGTGAGAGACTAATAAGCATATTACAGCAACCGGAAAAAATATTAAGGCCTATAACAGGTTGTAACTTTGCCCCAAAGCTTTACAAACTTTTATATTTATGTATTAAAAAATATAAAGGCCGATTAGAGTTTGTAACTGTGTCCCAAAGCTTTACAAACTTTTATATTTATGTATTAAAAAATATAAAGGCCGTTTAAAGTTTGTAACTGTGTCCCAAAGCTTTACAAACTTTTATCCTTATGTTTTAAAAAATATAAAGGCCGATTAGAGGTTGTAACTTTGCCCCAAAGCTTTACAAACTTTTATATTTATCTATTAACAAATATAAAGGCCGATTAGAGGTTGTAACTTTGCCCCAAAGTTTTACAAACTTTTATACTTATCTTTTAAAAAATATAAAGGCCGATTAGAGGTTGTAACTTTGCCCCAACGCTTTACAAACTTTTATATTTATCTTTTAGGGTTTCCTCGGTTGTTCGCCTCTTGCCCTACTGCCTATGAAAGTGTGGATAAAAACTATCTGCAGAAAACTTTCCCCCAAGAACTAGACATCGCATCTGAGAGGCTAACAAAAATATCACAGCAATAGCGAAAAAAAGAAATGCCGAAAAGAGGCTGAACCTTTGCTCTACAGCTTTACAAACATTTTAATTTCTCTTTTAGGATTTCCTAGGCCGTCCGCCTCTTGCCCTGCTACCAATGAAAATATAATTTTCCCCCCTTCCCCTCACCCTCAACCTACCACAGAGCTCATAAACCATGAGCCACAGCTTCATTAACCGGGATTAGTGAGTCCAACCATATCGCAACAGCGCTGTCGGTGTCCACCTCTCTGCACAAAGTCAGACCAAAGTCCAGTAAGTAAACTGTTGAGCCTGGGTTTTGCGTGTCCGATGGTTTATCTGTGCATGTCTCAGCAGTGACCAGGTGACGACGGGCTCAGACAGAATTACCCCAGCGCGTGAAGGGGAAGCCTAATTCAAGGATTATTCGCTGTCCTGGCGCTATCGGTCTAGAGATCTTTCGGGAATGCGCCTAAACGCGGTAGATGCGCAAAATTGAGTTGCTCCATTAATTTTGTCTCCAACAAAAGACGATGCATTTATTTACTTGATGAGTAACTGCAAATTATAAAGCTGATCACGTAATTGTGTGTAATCCTGATGAATCGCACTTGAGTGTTAATGCCCTTAGATACTCGTAAAAAAATATATATATATATAAAACCAACCGAAAAACAACCAGCATTATGAGTATCTTGTGCATCACTTCTATTGTGCATTAAGTATATAGTGGCATTATGCATTCTATGGTGTCACAATCTATTCATTGAAAAAAAAATAAACAAACAAAATAAAAAAAAGAAGAAAACATCGCAGCTGTTCGAGTTATAATAAATATACCCTAAGCCAGAAGATTCTTCAAATTCATTATGATTGCAGTGAGCATTCTTCAGGAAATTGGAAAAAAAAAACCTGTTAACTTTTCGTGAGCAATATGTTAAACAATTGACAATGGGAGCAGTTTTTTTCAAAATCTACTATAAAAAGAATTAATTCTTTGAGAAACATGTCTTTAAAATGTAATTTTCTTTTCAAAAAATATATTTCTGAAAAAAAAAGTTCTAAGTTACAGGAGTTGAGTTGGATTTTTGCAATGGAAACGAGAACCATAGCAGTATGATAACTCACTTCCTCACAATCTCAATGAGTTATTTAATAGCATCTACATTATGGTTTCACCTCATGTAGTCTCTACTGGCAACTCTTAACTGAGGACAGAATAAATACAGATTTCAAAATTTCCCTGGGTAAATATTGCCACAAAAAAATATAAAGTAAATTTGAACCACATTTACCCTTTCTATTTATCTAATTATTTCCCAGCCAGGTGGACAAGAAAGGGATCCTCACAATGTGACAAACTGCGATATTTTCTCGATCATCAGCTTTTCTTACATTGTAACTTAGCCCAAAGCCTGTCCCCTCTGCAACATTAGATTCTCACTAATTCTCTTTGCGTACCTCTATTTTAAAAATGCACTATAAATGAATTAAAGAAGTTTTCATTAGAGCCACATCGGATAAGTGTGATCTTTTTTCCTTCTTGACATTAACCTGTTTCTGTAGTTTCATCTCAATGATGAAATCAATGCACGTCGAGAGAGAGAGAGAGAGAGAGAGAGAGAGAGAGAGAGAGAGAGAGAGAGAGAGAGAGAGAGAGAGAGAAAGAGAGAGACAGAGAGTGAGACAGAGAGACAGAGAAAGAAAGAAAGAGAGACACACACAGACAGAGGCAGAGAAAGAGAGAGAGAAAGAGAGTGTTAGTAAAAGAGAGAGAGAGAGAGAGAGAGAGAGAGAGAGAGAGAGAGAGAGAGAGAGAGAGAGAGAGAGAGAGAGAGAGAGAAAGAGAGAGAGACAGAGTGAGAGAAAGACAGAGAGAGAATAAGAAAGAAAGAGAGAGATACATACAGACAGAGTCAGAGAATAAGAGAGAGTTAGAGAAAGTGAGAGAGAGACAGAGAGAGAGAGAGAGAGAGAGAGAGAGAGAGAGAGAGAGAGAGAGAGAGAGAGAGAGAGAGAGAGAGAGAGAGAGAGGAGACAGAGAGAGAACGAAAAGAGACATTTCTTTAAAGTTCTTTAAATTTGCCTTAGGATCGAAACCATTAACATAGACAAAGAAACAAGTTGCTTGATGTTTAACTGCTCCTTTGATATACGTGTAGCTACTCCGAGTCGGCTTAATGTTTGACCTAGTTTTCCATGGATCACACCAACCCCCGTCAGGCATGCGCGGAGACGCTGATGAGATAAATCCTCCAACCAAGTCATTCGTCGATTTCCAAAACTTTGTAAAGAAATATTCCAGAGCAGACTCCTGAGTCTAGATTCCGGTATTCACACCGCTATCTTTGAGCTCGACGTCGTCAGTGGGTCGACGGATACTTAGCTGAACAAACAGTGTTTTTGGCGTCGAAAAAGCGTCCAAACTTTCCACCGTGTGGCGCCACGACTTTCCTGACGTGGAATGTTAGCTTGTTTGGAGAGCGCTCTCTACCAGATACCTGCGACAGATGTGGACAAACAAGACACCCTTTACACCTGGGTCCGCGAGATTTTCACTCCTATCTGTGACACACGACTGGGGCTCTTGTCGAAGGGAGCTGGTGTGGGTAGAAATGTTTGAAAGTGTGATCCCTTTGCTTGACATAATATAAAAACATATAAAGTAGAACGTAAAAGAGAAAAAAGCGTGTTTTCGTAGGCGAAAGATCAAGAGGGCGATAGGTGAAAATAAAGGAAGACAGAGAGAAAGAGCGAGAGAGATATAAAGAGAAATGTAAAGAGAGATAGAGAAAGACGGAGAAAGAGGCTAAAAATAAGACAACTTGAGAGAAATAGAAAACAAGACAGAAAACGATAGAAAGACCATCAGCAGGAAAAGGAGGAAAACAAATTATTCTTTTTTTTATATTATTAATTCATCCATGTAAGTAAATTTCTTAGATCAGCTTTTTAAATTTCTTACCAATTGATAGAACTTTTCATTAATTAAAAAGAAATACCTCATAGTCTAAAACAAACTTTTTAAACTACTCAGACGATAAAGGCAGCAATAAATTTTTACATTTCTTCCTTGAGAGTCCCGCGCGACACTATTGCCCCATAGTTGCAGCCTCCGTATCCAATGTTCGCCGCCATGTTTTCATAGGGCGTCGCTTTTTTATGTTTCCTTCCGGCTTGTACTGACTCGCTCTTCTTGTGGGAGAACTCTGGTCTCTCCTCAGTGTGCGACGCTCTATCCATCTCCATCGCCGATGGGTTATGATGGAGTCCTGCCGCCCTGTTGACATCCTTCAAAATATTCTGGCACTTTGTTGATTTTGGCCAGAATTTTCTCAATACCGTGTCTTAGCTTTTAGGGTGGAAAGATGAAAGTTTATCTAAGTCGGAAAACACCGATTCTCTAAAACATAATAGGTTTCTGTTTTATAAATACACAGTACACATACAGAAATAAAGCTTACGAAGTGAAAGTATATGAAAAAATGCTTAGGATAAGAGTCAACTTCGTTTTTTTATCCTTTCTCCTTATCTTCATCAAACACCTCGTGTTCCCTCTGTGTTTTTTCCTTCTTTTCCTTTTTAAGTGTGTTCATGAGGATAGGTGAAGCTTGATTTTCTGTGAACATTTAAGTGAACACAGTACAAAATTTAATCAACATAAATCGGATTGGTGAACAACGGAGTCACATTATATTAGACATCTCATCTTTTAAAGAATAGATACATCTAGACATAATTATCTGTATCCGAAATTCTAGCAGCCATATCCTAGATCTAAGAATTATGAAGCTTTAGTTTTAGGTAGTGCTCGGAAGTGATTAGAAATAGACTGCGATTTAAAGTAGTCAAAAATAAAAAAAAGAAAGCTTTCTTTTTGTGTGATTTGATCCCTCCACTTATTGTTACGGTGATACCCACCGTCTTGCAACTAAGAGAGAGAGAGAGAGAGAGAGAGAGAGAGAGAGAGAGAGAGAGAGAGAGAGAGAGAGAGAGAGAGAGAATGAGAGATGGATAGATAGATAGATAAATAGATAGACAGACAGATAGATAGAGAGAGAGAGAGCGAGAGAGAGAGAGAGAGAGAGAGAGAGAGAGAGAGAGAGAGAGAGAGAGAGAGAGAGCGAGAGAGAGAGCGCATGTCGTATACTTAATCACCAGTACATATCTTTTTTTTTTTTTTTTAAATGATACTCTAAGAGAAGTACTTCTTCTGCAAAAAATCTTATTCCTCACTATCTATTAGAAGATCTTACTGAACGTTCTTTACACAGCAGCTAGGAAAAGTGGCTAGAGATGCACTACCTTACGGGTATTCATAATTATATTTATATTGAATTGGACGTATATCAGGTTGCGGATTTAAAAAAGTTTTACCAGATGAATTAATTATACTTTTTAAAACCCCTCTAAGTGACTCCTTGATCATCTATATGGGAAGATATGAACGGCAACAAAGCTTACCACCCAAATCCGTTCACAACAACACTAACCTTGGACTTGGACAACAACGCAACGAGAACGAACTTCAGCACCATCATCACCAGCAACATCGATACTATTTCAGTAAAAAATTAGGAAATAACTGAAAACAGCAACTGCAAACAACAATAACAACATTGAGAGCAACAAAAAATACTACAGCAACAATAATATAGCAACAACAGCAACAGCAACAACATAATATATATATATATATATATATATATATATATATATATATATATATACACATTTTACTGACTTCTATGTTGCGTCTGTTTTTACCTTTTAAGATCCTCTTCAAAAACATTCTTTACCGATGATTTTTCAAACTAGAGCAATAAGTCGTAAATGTTAAGAGATCCTTACTCCCTCCCCTTTTTTTAAGGAAGAGAAGTAAAATAAAAACCAAATCAAAACAAGCAAAAAAAAAACCCAAAGAATAAAACATCATTTAACAATAGAAACCCTGCAAAAATAATGGGTGTTGCGATGAGATTTTTTAACAAAATAAAAACAAGGATCAGCATGGTCTTTAACGTATTTCTAGATTTTTAAAAAATGCAACTTATTGACGAAACAGTATAAACTGAGTGCCAAAGGGGCGGATTCATACGGAGTTATAAATCTAGGGTTTGGATCGCCCCCACCCCCCAAGAGGAAAAAAAAATGTTTATCGGCTCGTTTCACTACAAACCAACTTGAAGGCCACTGTTTAGCACAACCTCTACAATCACTCAAGCTTATTTCCAATTTTTGTCCTATACAATAAATATACAACGATTAAAAACAACCACGCCTGGTTCTAAATTTATCACATTTGCTTAGTGTTAAACAACCCCCCCCCCCCCCCCCCCCCCCCCAAAAAAAAAAAAAAAAAAAAAAAAAAAAAAAAAGCCAAAATCAAACAGAAAAAAAAAATGAAAGCTAGAAGGCGAACTGCGCGCCACCCACAGTGTTGATTCTCAGTGAACAGATTGTGTTTGCCACTGAAAACGTCCTCATTACAAGTGCTTACTTTGTACGAGGTGATAAAAAAGCGTGGGTAACATTCTTTACCCCGCCTTTCTCACATAGGCGTTTCTTAATTAATTTGCTTCGCGAAGGCGTTGAGGACTACTTACACTTCACTGTTTGAGATACCTAGCTTGTAAGAAACGAAAACCCTGATGTTTGCTCACTACAGAGGCCATTGCACGCAAAAGCATCTAGATTTAGATTTCTGATGTAAAATAATTCAAGAATGTGAATAAAAAGGATGCCAAGAGGTACCGGTAAAAAAAAAAAAAAACGATGAAGGAAATAAAGTTAGATGGCTAAATCTGAAAAAAAAAGATAACCTGCCATAATTTTCAAAATTTTAAAGATGCAATGTTGAAATGGATATATCAATACAGTTATGGATTCTTTAATCCCAGACACTCTATGGGACCATCCAGACTAGGCAACTGCCTGCTTTTGTTTGTTTTTTTTGCGTCGCTTGGAATTCGAACTCAAAAGCTCTTACCTCTTATGCTAACAGAGCTCTGGATCAGCCCTGGATCCTTCGAACATTTCAGGATTGTGAGCAAAAAAGGTTTTGCCGCATTACAATGGGAGTTTTAGCTTTTTGCGACATCTCGTTGCAACATAACTGTGTCTGTCAATCTTAGCCTCTATTGCTTTTATTGTGGATGAACGGCCTTATTGTGGTGTTTATGTACTGTTCGGTCCTCATTTTCATTCGTCGTTTGGCTTTCATATTCTTTTTATATAGATCAGAAAGAACTAAACCACACGCGTTTAAAGCCAGCAAACAATATTGCAAACAATGTTTAAACTACTAACGGTATTCATAGTGTCAGGGTGTCTCAACATGAATTCTCTATCAGCAGCCAGCTTCTTTCAGATCTAGGAGGATTGTTTCGGTAGTTTGAATTGGATATCTTTGAAAGAGATTAATACAGATTATGCACTGTAAAACTTAAACTTAAAGGAAAATATCAAAATAATTTTTATGTTGCTTTCATTCTGATATTGTGATGCTGTTAAAGTTAATCTCGTTGTATATTATGCATGGCAATTCTAAGTCACTACTGACCCAGCGATCTTTTGCAAACTTTTATGTAAATTTGTAACCTTGAGATACCGTTATATTCCTTTAGCTTAAAGTTATAAGATCTCTCACACCTTTCTATGCCCAATTCTTTTTCCAAAGCGACAACGATTTTCCATCGTAAGTTGATAAATGTCACCAGACTATTAATGTTTGCCAGTCTTTTTCTGCTAAATGATTCGTTCGTTTTTGTCACCAAGTCAGCCAAAACTTCTTAACATAACTGTCTCTTTCTCCTGCGCAAATACTTAAACATTGCGCGTGTAAATGGTGGTAACGTTTTCAAGTAATTATGACTGCGAAATTCTTGAAGCTTTCGCTGAAAAGTGACGAATATGTCAGCAGACTTACACACCTTAACTATGTGGCTAAAGAAATCGTCAAGCGGCAGGGTTAAGTTAAGATTTTATCCAATTCAACCAATAGCTGCTTTCCTCAAGAGGAAATTAACAAAAAGGGAAACACCAAAACTAAAAAAAAATGGTGAGAAAAAATAGAGCTCATGCGAGAGATGAACGTGAATGAGAGATGGGTGAAGAAAAGACACCAGTTGATACTGAAACAGACGAATAAGAAACTTCTGCAAGACAAAAATAAAAGTCAGAGGGGAAGAGCATAATATACTTTTATCCGAAATCTCAAATTTCCGATATCTCCGGTTGCCAAAGGTCCCTTAACTAATTTACCTCGCTTAAGTCACAGGTTTCTCAGTTTGCATACTATTACAATAGGTTTTGAGTAGGTTGGTCTTGCGTCCAAGCTTAAAACATTACCCTTTATAGAATTCTACAGGCTGTCCTTCAACAAGATGGTTTGTTTTCATTTCATTGGCAAGAATCTTGCCAGTGTTTCTGAATGAGAAGAGCACAAAAGTAAATTTTAAATTTTACCAATGGGGGAAATAAAGTTTATCTTATATAATCCAAAATAACATAGAGGAAAGTCGCTTATTTGGTAAAAAGGAATCGGAGGTTACAAATGAATTGTTTGATATAGTCTGTCCACTAAAAATGCGACCCAGGCATGTCTTGGAAATGTTTATGTACCAATCGAAAGAAGATAACCAGAATAACAAGAGAATTTACAAAATTACATAATCATTAGACCTTCTGACACTCAGCTATTTCTAGATCTGTGCTCCATCCGCGCCATTTAAAGCCAGAAAAGAAAGTTGTTTTACAGGTAAGGTTTTACAAGTATTATAATGCTTCTGTGCTAACGCAATACTTGAGCTACTTGCTACAATTTTTCTTGTGAAGATAACGCAGTAGTCTTTGCTTGAGGTGTACACTATTATGATTTTTGCAAGGCAAAAGTTGATTCGAAAAAAATAAATGATGGTGATGAGAGTCAAAATTAATATCCCCTTAACCAAATTGTAAACATTCATCTTTCTCATTTTCGTGTTTTTTTTTCCTTACATAAATCCGAATTATTCTGAATTAGATTAAAATATATTAATGAAAACCAGATATCCAGATACAGAAGCCTTAAGACTTTAAAATCTGAGGTAAAAAGTAAGTTTAAAAAAGGCAAAAAGAAAAGAAAAGCGATTGCACGCTTATCTCCCATAATTATACTCTAGTTAACTTTGACCTTTCTGGGTCAAATGGTAACTTTGGACACAAATTTTATGAGAGGATTTCGATTTCATCACAAATTTTTTTCGTTCACCTTTCTGTTTTGTTATCATCCATTTTATTATCGCATGTGTAGTACGTTGGAGAGGAAGAGATAGATCTATAGATAGATGAAGTGCGTGTGTGTGTGTGCGTGTGTGTGTGTGTGTGTGAGAGAGAGAGAGAGAGAGAGAGAGAGAGAGAGAGAGATGGGTAGAGGGAGAGACACTAGTTGTATTTTCCTTCGCCAATATCCTGTTGTATCTTTAGACGTACTGTTCTAAGATAGCCTTTCATTTTCCTTACAGACACGATATTTTTACATATCTATCTGAACTGAACCACCCGCTTTAAAATTTTATGGTTTAGGCACAAAAAGAATTGAATCCAAACGACACAAGTTTTCAAGGGGCACCAAAATTCCAAACCTTCTTCTTGACCTCAGAGGGAAGTAACTCGTTTTTAAACACCCGAGTTATCCCCACCTGCTCAGCAGACGACCAACAGACCTGAAAAAGTCAGCAATCTGAAGTACGCCAGATAAGTGAGAAAGAGAAGCGGCAGGAGGGCATAACTCTATCAAAATTCAACACGTCTGTGAAAAGGTCTGGAGTATCCTTCCGCCACACAATGTGACTGTCTTGGTCAAGAGGATAAACACAGAACCAGCAGGGAACGAGAAACCAGAAAGAAGAAGGAAGAGAAGAAGGAAAAGAAGGCGAAAACTAAAATATACTAGGTTGCAAGGGGAAATACCATTTCGTACGTCACTTTCTAAAGGACGGTTTAAATTTAACTTTTAAATCCGATTCAGATTATCTTGAACTTCTTGCTAAATTTAGCCTGAATTGCACGAAAAGAACCATATCTATAGCCCAGGTCGGGTATACTTTCGGTGTCTGGTGCTCATTCTTCACTTTATATCAGTATCTTGTTATTGACGCTGGCAGGTTTTGTATGAAAAGGTCAGGGCAGCCTTATTAAAGGAAAAGCCACGCTCGAGTTGGCTCGTTAAGTGACACTTACACTTGTGTCTTTTATATTGTGTATCTTCACATATTTAAGTTGTAAGTGTGGTATGGGGGAAATATAAATTACACCACGGAAAAAAAGAAGAAAATTTTTATTAATTTTCATATCGTAATCATATTTTAGACCACTGTTTTTCCTTTCTCTACCTTTTATTTCCTTTGTTATCAATTTCAATGAAAAGAGGTAAGGCTGTTGATATATGCATGGTTATGTCAGAATATTTCTACCACTCTTAAATGTAATAGTATTAGTAAGGCATATCATGTTTTCCAGTATTATTAAAGATAAAGTCTATTATTATCTAGTCACATATTTACATGTATTGCGCTTTCATTCAATACCCTTCGCACTTTGTTCTCGCTATCTCTGTATATCGTAAATTCATTTCTATTTACAACGTGAACAACTCTCGTATTCTTATCGTACCGTTACTTTTAACGTTCTTCAGTTATTCTTCACATTACCTCCTTTGGTTTCTTTTCAGTTCGTTAAAAAAAGAGGATGAAATGTAATGATACTCATATCTCAATCATATTTTAGACCACCGATATTCTTCTCACTAATTTTTAATTCCTCTGGACTGGTGTCCATTACACTGAAAAGGGGTAACACAGCAATTCTATGCCTTGTTATGTCGGAAGTTTCTACCATCCTGAGATATGTTAGCAAAGCATGTACGTTTTCTCAGCATTATTCAAAATAAACACTTTTACCTTTCAATCACTTATCACACTTGCATTTAAATCGATTCCCACGATTTTCTCGCTGCCTCTATACATCTTAATCTAATTCCTATCTATTTACAACGTGAACGACTCGCGTACTCTTATCATAATTTCAACGTCATTACATGTAGTTATTCTTCACTTTCCCAACTTTGGTTTCTTTTCAGTTCGTGTTGCCTCAGAATGGTCGCCTGAAATGTTTATAGTTCCCTGTAATCTGAGGACCTATCTGTAACGAGTTTACTTCATCTCTGTGTCGACCTTTAACCCAGAGTTGCATTTTGTTTCTTAACCCAGTTTACCTCTCACATTAAATAAGTTGCAAATAATAGTTTACGGAAAGCGCAGCATCTCCAGGCCCGTAATACATCAACTGTTTATATCGATATTAGCCGAGTAAGATTACTCCATTTCAAACGAATCTGTGGGTGATTGCAAACCTTATTTCCCTCTGTGATTCATAATCGACCTTTGAATATTAATCTTGATGTCTATCGATATAAAACTTCCTTCGACGTACATCTTTGATGTCTTACAAAGGAAGATTCCGCTTTAACAGCCTTTTCACTGAATGATAAAAGCTATTTTTTTTATTACTGAATGCACATTGCGCTGTTATTCTTTTTCTTGGGCCAATAACTGTTTCAAAAGAGTTCACCTCTACTCATTTTTTTTCCGATTTTGTATCTTAGTCCTTATTCATCCCTTCCTTGTCCTTCTCTCCCTTTCTGTCATACTATGTTCTTTTCATATACAAAAGTATGTCTACCTATATATGGCTTTTTTTTATTCTTTTTCTTTGTGTATCTCTATCTACCGTATTCAGCCCTCTCCCTCCCCTTTTCCCCCTAAACACCTAGAATGGAGAAGCTTCTTTCAAAACGATTTGATGGTAACATAAAAAAAAAAAACGAATGAAGAATTAAAATTTTCCGAAAATCATGTATGCTCCAAAACAATATATTTTAGGGTCCTAAAACGGTACATGAAATTTATGTTTCATAATTCAATGATCACTGATTTAAACAAAATTAAAAAAACAAAACAAAACAGAACAACTAAACGCAAATCCAATAACGATGATTCATTAAAGGTATGAACTAACTTGTTACCTTTGCCATTTCTTTTTTGTTCTCTTCCTCGGCCATCTTTTCCTAATCTCCACCTGCATCTTAACATTTCCTTTCAAACATAAGCATTTTCCTATAGACGTGAAGATAACGTTTTCTTTTGAACACGATCTTTTTTCCATAAGATAACCTATTTTACCTGCCTCTTTAAGTCTCTTTCTCTCTCTTTGTATCCATCCATTCACCTTTACAAAAAAAGCTCCGCTTTTCTTCTATTCACCTCAACCTAAACAAGTTCAGTCCTTCCGCTGCCATTTCGTCCTAAAGGTCAAAAGTCGTGAGTGTCGAGTTCTGGGAAGTGGCGAGCTAGGTTATATCCACCAGATGTTGTCACTGCGTGAGTACCGGTACGATGATTGGAGTTACATACAGTTGGTAAGGGGTTAAGAGGGCAAGTAACCTATTGTTGTCTTTTGTAGGTTAAATGTGAAGGGAAAAGGCCAAAAGCATGAAAGCACAGCGTGACCTGCACACTTCTATAGTCTGTGGGATCCATTGTAGGTCGGGATACACCGTAACTGCCATTCTGAAGTACTCAGCGTTGAGAATTACTCTCTAAACCAAATATACTCTGACGGTATCGTCTAAATGAACTCGGTGCATTCTCGGATGGTTTTGTCTAAACCAACTCGGTACATACTCGGATGATTTTGTCTACATGAACTCGGTACATACGTGTACTTGGATAGTTTTGTCTAAATGAACTCGATACATACGTGTACTTGGATAGTTTTGTCTAAATGAACTCGATACATACGTGTACTTGGATGGTTTTGTCATGTGGAGCCTATTTGTTTCATGCAGCCTTTGAAGATTCTGGGACATTTATACACATTACTTGTTGCTGGACATGAAACACAGTCACAGCAGCTCAATGCATTAAGTAAAACCAACTTTCACCACTAATTCTACATAACGCATTTTATCGATGTAGAATATTTTTCTTGTATACTCAACACATGATGACACTGCAGTATAATAATAAAAGTGACGTCATTTCTGGATAATGGCGAATGAAACGGACCAACACTTTTAGATAACTAAACGATGTTTTTGACTGAATCATCAAAATGTCTCACAGCTAATAAGTTGTTAGTATAACTAAGAATGTTCTCCTTTTAAATGTAAATCGGGTCTTTGTGACATTAACATTGGGGTTTGATTTTACCCCGATGCTCAAATCAATCTCGCTTATCGCTCTGATTTAGAATAAAATTTAAAACCCAAATACCAGCACGTAGAATATGGATCTTATCTTTGAAGAGCAAAGTTTCTAGGTGTACTTAACATTTTTCTTATTATGCATGCAAATAAATATTAAACCAAACCCTATTAAAAAGTTACCCACAGACTACTCTAATTTTAATATATTCAGGTTAAATTCGATAATTTTACTCGTTTGATTTGGTACTTACTAGAAGTAATGCAAAAACAGGAAAGGAAGAAAAAATATTTTGCATGAAGAACAATTTAGACGCTAATATTTCATAATTTAGTTTAGGAACTCAGCACTTTCTCTTCATTGACCTCAATATCAGAAGTATTTCCTTAGACCTAAATATTTATTCACTATAAGCAACACCAGCGCCATCTTGAAAGAAATGGATTGAAAACTCTCAAAATGGCGTTTAAACCATATCCGGAAACTAACAAACGACCATTCATGTTATTCAAAATTGAAACGTCTTAACTGAAAGGTGATTGATTTTATGACGTGTCAGAGCAAAATTCCCCACTAGGGTGACGATAAAAGAATGATCGTAAAGAACAGCTTCATGAGATCCTGAGGGAGGTCGGAGATTTTTAAATAAAGATGTCAAAATTTTAGAAAAAAGAAACATTGCTGTGCATTTATGTCCCTCTATGGGGCTCATCGTGATTTTATTTTCATACAGAGCTGCCGTTTGAGAAAACTGGCTTTTAATATCTTCATTTTGGGCCGTTTGAGTATATACACGAGTTGGATCAGCTCTCCTTGGTGATTAGTGCGGTAATGTTTGATCTACATGAGAAACCGCGTGGATCAACATGGTAATGAAAAGTAGGAGGATAAGTAGAAGCAGTAGTAGTAGTAGTAGTAGTAGTAGTAGTAGTAGTAGTAGTAGTAGTAGTAGTAGTAGTAGTAGTAGTAGTAGTAGTAGTAGTAGTAGTAGTAGTAGTAGTAGTAGTAGTATGATGATAATAATGATGATGATGATGATGATGATGATAATGATGGTGGTGGTGAAGAAGACGACAATTTATCATGACGAATTTCATGATGATGAAAATAATGATAATGATCTGAAGACCTGAAGAAGATGAAGATAATATTGACACTAAGAAGATGATGATAATGATAATGGCACTAAGAAGATGATGAAAATAATGATAATGACCCGAAGAAGATGATGATAATAATGATTATGACCCGAAGAAAATGCTGATAATGATGAGGATAAGGTTCTTGAAGTGGTTTTTTTTTAGTCTAATATTTTTATGTCTAGTTTTTTTTTTAGTCTCATTCTTTCAATTATCTATAGATTTAACTCCTTTGACTCTCTCTCTCTCTCTCTCTCTCTCTCTCTCTCTCTCTCTCTCTCTCTCTCTCTCTCACTCACTCTCTCTTTCTCTCTCTCTCTCTGACTTTTTAATTTTTTCAGTCCTCTTTCTTTCACTTCATCCTTTCTCTCACTTTTTAACCCCCACTTGTTATCTGTCTGTTCTCCTTTCATCTCTTGCTACCAACAGTACCATGCTCCCATCTTTAAACGTTCTTTTAATTATCTGCATTTCGAATGCTTTATAGGCAGAGCAATAACGTACATGAAGTTAAATGTTCATAAGGTTGTATTTTGTTGACCGGGTGTCAAACGGTAAGTGAAAATATTTATTTTCCAAGACTCAATATTGTTCTTACTTGCAATGGAGTCATCACTTCTGTTCAAATTACACACATGTCTTTATTCAGGAGACAAATTATGCTGTCACGGTCACTTTTCACTGTGTTAACTGTATAGCTGATGCTCTTCCTAAACTGACTTCTTTGTCTTTGCATGATTTTTAGCCTGTATTTCTGTAATCGCTGCCGATAATATATCAATCTGCTACGTTATATATTGCTTCTGGCCGTTCTGGGGCTTGGATTGGACCATGATGATAAATTCCAACAGGAGGTATTTTTCGTATAAATTTTCAAACGAGAAAACTTTAGTTTTCAATTCTCCTGAAGAAGGTTTTGGATTGTTTGATTGATTAGTTGTTCGGTTGATTTGACAAATAACTGAACTATTGATCACTTGGTGGATTTGTTTAGCTGCTGAATGATTTGATTAATTGATTTGTGTGTTAACTAAACCATTGATTAATTGATTTGTGTATTAACTAAATCATTGATTAATTGATTTGTGTATTAATTAAATCATTGATTAATTGATTTGTGTGTTAACTAAACCATTGATTAATTGATTTGTGTATTAACTAAACCATTGATTAACTGATTTATGTATTAACTAAACCATTGATTAATTGATTTGTGTATTATCTAAATCATTGATTAATTGATTTGTGTATTAACTAAACCATTGATTAATTGATTTGTGTATTAACTAAACCATTAATTAATTGATTTGTGTATTAACTAAACCATTGATTAATTGATTTGTGTATTAACTAAGTCATTGATTAATTGATTTGTGTATTAACTAAACCACTGATTAATTGATTTGTGTATTAACTAAATCATTGATTAATTGATTTGTGTGTTAACTAAATCATTGAATAATTGATCGGTTGATTTGATTAACAACTAAAGCATTGATTGATTGATTCTTTGATCGACTAACTGGTTGACTATTCAGCCGGTAAAGATCTTCAACCACAAGACTGATGACCTCAGAGCCGACCATGAAGGAATCATCCCAGCACAGCTGACATTTCAACGACGGATTGGGTTTTGAACCCTGCGACAAAATAAGTGTCCATATAATTCTCAGTTAAGGTCATGAGCTTCTAGCAACGCGCAGATTCTCATGACACTGCACAAAAGGAATTTATATTTTTTTTTAGTTTTCTACGATGATGCTTTTCCCTGCTATTTTGTTCTATTTTTTTTTTAAATCTTAAACTATTCAGAAGTCTTACATCTAATTTGTTTTGACACAAGGTTCAGTATTTCTCACGTTTTTCCTGAAGTCAACTGCTGACACGTTAATAACTTCTGTTTCCCCATCTGCATGGTTTTTGGCATGTCTAACTTTGACTTCTGACTCCTGACTCCTCTCATCAGAAGGACAAAATGTCATGCCAGACTTTCTGATTCACGTGGGGTTAAGTTGCTAAATGCGAGTTTCTATGGCTAAAACAGGTTTCAGGGTAATATGTTATAATTATGCCTTGGAAGCAAGAGAAGCGGTAGAATACTGAAAGTGAAATACGAAAATGGCTACAAAAAATATAATACACTGTACTTCAAAAGTTTAGAGAGCAGGGTGTTGGGCCTGGTTAAATCGGTAGAGCATTGGGCAGCTAACAGAAATATCTTGGTTTCTATCTTATCTGAGACATCAGTTCTGGTAATAGGTCATAGGATCACCCAAATCATTTCTTTAACAGGTCTATCTTTAGTTTGGTAAAAAGCCGCCGTCTTGGTTACGTAAATCTGACTAAAAAGAGCTTGATAATCATACAAAGCAAAACAATAAAATTATATAAAAATGCATTAAGGCAGAGTAGAAGACCCCCCCCCCCCCCCACCCACACACACACATATAAGAAATCGTTCCATAACGACTGAAGGAGGTATCGGTATATAAGATAGCAGTACTGAACAGTAAAGAAGTTGGACCTTCTGCACAAAATATTGGAAATAAGGAGAAAGTCATTCATAAATCAAAGGATGGTAAGTAACCCATCGAGTAACACGCATGTAAAATCGCCTACGTAGTAAGCACTTCAAATTCTTGTACATGCTCCTTAAACGTTAGGAATAAATTATTAACAGAAACCGAACAAAAAACAAAAACAGCAGCAAAAACAACAAGACATCAACATCAACAACTAAAAAACCCCAACAAAAACAATAACAATCACCAGCAAACTCCTTATAATGCTCTTTCACAGTCGAATTACAACTGGAGCTAAGTCTTCCAACTAAACATAGATCAACGTATCAATATTGTACGGATATGGAAAAATGAAAAAAATATCCTCAGAATAAAACCCCAACCCACTTCAAATGAACTTCCACGCTTTAAACATTCAAACGAGAAGAAAATGAAGAGGCCGGGAGAATATAAACATGTAATCTATCAACTACATAAACCTAGGCTGCTGGACAGATTTATGTCCGTCACTCAAGGAACTACAGGCTTGTCTCCCCTTGCAGCCTCCCACAGAGCTGGCGGGCTGGCGGGCTGGCGGTCTCCTGGTTCACGGTTGTCACCTCCGTGGGATAAAATCAGGGTCCTTACTGGGGAGCCTGGTCGCGAAGTGCGCATGTTTTTTTATTTCTTCTTTTTTGAAAGCAGTGCTCTGTGTGCGCTATCGGGAAAGCCCATAATTATAATGTCAGCATGATTGTGCAAAGCACGTAACGCACGCCATGAAAATGTCCCCAGAAAGGCAGAAACGACGTGGAGGTTTCAAGAGACTGAGAGAGAAAAATTTTGGACATGTTGAAAATTTAGACCTCAATCCGGTTTTTTTTTTTGAGTAGTGTAGGTGGTAAACATTTCTTCCATTTGTCTCAGACTTAAATGATCAGGACTTAAATTTGGTTGCCTAAGGTTTAGGAGTGCCAAAGACTTAAGTTGCGCATTGGTTTATCTTAATAAATGATTTGTAGATTAAATCTATAATGAAATTCAATGAAAGTCAACACCTTTGAGAGAAATTCTTGCTTCAAGCAAACCCTGCTTGGCAGTCCTTTTTTGTAATCTTTATATATTAGCAAAGGTTAAAATCAGCTCTTCTCGTATGGCTATTATTTTAAAAAATATTTTTCATCTGTGCAGAATATAACTAAATAGGATCGAATTTGTCCTCAAGAAAACGGCCCAAAATTACACGTATCACTATTAGAATGTGTATGAAGGGGAGGCGTACAAAGTAATTTCAAATCAAGCTGAACCAGCGTCGCGGCACTCACCGCCTACGATGGGTAGTCTTTAAAATGGTTTTCGGGAGAAATAGTCCTGACGTCACTTTTTATTATGGACGATTAGTAGCCGATTCTAAAAAAAAAAAATAATCTGGATAATGTTCCTTCATAAGCGAGGTTGTGTACTTAAAAGTATTAACGACTTAGGAGAATGTTGGTTCTCTTATTATTAAGCGTTATGTGCAAGGAAAACTTGCTATGAAAACGGCTGGTCAGTGGGAATAGAGTTTGACTTCTATTGTTTTCAGGTTATGTATAGAAGCAGCGATGACATCACACTTTATCTCCCTGTTAAGCCATGCCTTTAAGGTAGACCTTCACTCAGTCTAACGCTTGGAGAAAGGAAAAATAATGTCACCAGACATGCATCAAAATTCCATTTAGCTGTGCCACAACGTACTATGTGTAATGGCAAAACAGAGGGAACGGATATCCACCGTGATAACTGGCACATGGATAAAGAGAGGTATTAACACTGATCTTTGTATATTTTGAAACAAAAGGATATGTTCAGAAGTAGGCAGGCAATAAGATACGTGAATAGATAACAAGAAAACCAAAAAAAAAAAAAAACCAAAAAAAAAAAGAAAAACACGATGAGAAATAGAGGAATAAACAGATAGACATACATAACTTTAGATATACTTGTCAAGATACATTTGATTTGTGAACAAACAAACAAATAAACCAAAACAAAAAAACCAACAAAACAATAACAGCAAAACAAAAACAACAAAAAACAAACCAAAAAAACACATACACATCACACATGAATCACCGGGTTAAAGTAAAAAAGGTGAAATATCATTTTATTGTCATATTTTATCTAACAACATAAAAGAGAAGGCTTTAAAAAAGCCAAACTCAATTTTCATTCAGCTGAAACTTAAGAGCTGTTACCCTTTGTTTTTGTTAGTGCTTCCGGTCTGGATATACAGTCCTAGAAGACCAGGTTGCATGTGTCTTAGAAGGAAATGAATTTAACAACAAGATCTATTTATAAAATAAACAGAGAGACATGAGTAACAGGAAGCATGGACCTGATTTGTGAAACAATGAGACTGGACTGCTTTGACTTGGAGAGGAAGAAAGGTTGAGAGAAGCCCCGAGAGAGAAAGAGAGGGGTGGAGAGATATACAGTGGGAGACAGAGAAAGAGAGTCGGAGACAGAAAGATGGACACAGAGAGATGTGACAGAGACACAGAGAGATGTGACAGAAATAGATAGAAAATGATAATTCAATAAGTAAAGAGAGAGAAACTTGGGAAAGATCGAGAGAGAGAGAGAGAGAGAGAGAGAGAGAGAGAGAGAGAGAGAGAGAGAGAGAGAGAGAGAGAGAGAGAGAGAGAGAGAGAGAGAGAGAGAGAGAGAGAGAGAGAGAGAGAGAGAGAGAGAGCAAGAGAGAAGGAACCTAGGATCGAACCAAAAAAAAAGGTCTTTGAACCGCTGTAATTTTCCCCTGTCTTTGTTTGATTCGAGACTCCAAAAGTGCTGGTCCATATTCGCATTTTTTTTTATTAATTAAGATCTTCCGAATACTCAGACTGTCCGAAGGAAGATACAGATCCTTGGTCGAAAAAACAAACCAAATTGATAACCAAAAACCTTAGAATGATGGAAGCAGCAGAAACAGGGAACGGAAAATCGGATATTTCATCTATAGGATTGTACGCGAAAATAATCTGAGCATCAAATGTTTTCATTCATGATTTCAACTTTTTATTCCGAAAGCGTCAATATTAGTCGAGATTCGGGTTTGTGGATAATATTCGCTTTCTTCGATACCCTAAAACCGAAACACGCCCGGCAGTGATAGATAAAGGGTACTGCTGCTTTTTCCGGAAAAATGTTTTCTTATGAAATGAGGATGAGTTAGGGGTTAATTTCGATAGATAAAAAATGTTGTGACAAACAGATTACCTGCGTTAGGTAATTTCCATTGGGTTTTAAAAAGGAGTGTTTCACGTAAATATTATTTGAAGAGACGTCAAGAAATATATTTGTTTATCGAAAGGCAGAATATCAAAGCCGAAAAATCAACTTTAAATTTGAGCGGTGAAATATGAAGGTTTAGATGCAAGATTGTGTTTGTGAGTGTGCGATAAAAGAAGAGATAAAAAGAGATAGATAGACGGACAAGGGCCGCGAAAAAAAGTTAGAGAGGTAAAGCGGAGGGGCGAGAAAACAAGAGTTAATGAGAGGAAGAGGGAAAAAGAGATAATGAGGCCAAAAAAAAAAGCAAAAAAAAACAAAACAAAACAAAACAAATCTGAGAGAGTGCGTGAGATTCTGAGTGAGAGGCAGAAAGGGTCTAGAAAGTCAGAGAAAGGTAGATAGATAAATAATAATATGCATAGAGAGAGAAAGAGGGGGATTGATAGATAAAGAGAAAGAAAGAAAGAAAAAATAGATAAAGAGAGAGAAAGAAATAGAGAGAGAGAGAGAGAGAAAGACAGAGAGAGAGAGAGAGAGAGAGTGAGACAGACTGAAAATAAAATAAAGGAAAATTATTTAGAGTGAGAAATAATAAAGTTCCTGAGGTAATGAAAAAGGAGCAATAGATGGAAATTCAGCTCCAAATAAATATTACGTACTACATTCAATAGATCGGAAAAATCGTAATAATAGGAAAAGCAGTAAGCTGAACCAAGGAATCTTTGAAGGAAATCGTTGGAGAAAACTAGAAAGTAATTATAGCGGACACAGAGAGCAAAATTTAAGTTACTATTAGGCGATTTAGTTGTAAGAAGGGAAGAAAAGATTTCTCTCTCTCTCTCTCTCTCTCTCTCTCTCTCTCTCTCTCTCTCTCTCTCTCTCTCTCTCTCTCTCTCTCAAACGAAGAACAAGTAATTTGAAAAGGGCTATAGAACATCTATATAATTTATCTTATCGTAATCCTCAAGTATACAAAATAATGAATAAATGACTGAATTCAATGAGCGTTTTTATACATCACTTTCCCTCTAACATGTTCAAAATACTTAGAGGCCCTTGCTAACCACGATGTTTTGAATATCTCAGAAAAGTACTGCTTCCATGATCCCTAAACAGAGAGTCACTCTGAAGTGTTGACAAGATATTCCACAGCCTCTCACATAGCCTCTTACTCTTCCACTGCCTGACTGATGAAGTAAGGAAATGTGTGTCAAGAACCTTTGCTTTGCCCATTGCTTCAACACCGCACCTGGTCGAGCCAGGGTTCGAACCTCGGACCTCCTGATTCGAGACCCGAGTATCTACCTCTTTTATGAGAAACGGAAATACTTAGATCTACGAGGTAAAAGTGCTAAAGTAAATCACAAAAGCGACAGAGAAAGCTTTAAGAGGCGAGCCTCAGGTGTTCACAAGAGCCGTAATCTGGTTGTTCTTTGATCCTCCTCTTCTACACATCAATCCTCTTTAAACCTGACACTGAGACCAGTTCAGGCTGATTTAGGACAAACTCGGCTCAGGTCTTTTTATGTTCCATCTTCTTTCTATTCATTTTTTTTTTTCAATTTTTTGTCCATACACTTTGAATGAGAATTTGCACCCATTCAATGGTAGATATCGAAGACAAGAGAAATTTCGTTGTAGACAAAGATTAAAAAAAAGATTTTGGTGAACGGCAGATTGAATAATAAAAAAAAATTAATTTAAGAGACCTATATCTTCTCAAAGACAAAATTTTGCCTAAAGTTGAAAAAAAAAATTGAAGAACTAGAAGCATAATGACACAGGAAGTGATGGCATGATAAGGTAAATTATCACACATGCTGTAACAGCTCCGCACCGTTTTTCTCCGGCTGCCCCCAGCGAGCCAAACTCGACTTCTTCACACGTCTTATTCCCGTGTGCCACTCTAAAATTTACGCAGGTCATAGATCTCCACCGCATGACCCTGTCTCGTCTAGAGCCCGATACCCGTCCTAGTCGCCGAGATCACACGAGAAGTCAAGAACAGGGTCTCTTGTCTTCTGAAAGATGGCGGCGCAACCTCGCAATCTTCTAGATTTCCTTTCCTGTCTGGACTAGATTGGGAATACCTCCAACTTGTCTGTCATCGGACCACACGCGAGTTCTACTCCTTCAGACAACGCTACAATCTGCTGGCAGACGTGTTGTAAAGAGAGATGCGCATGTGTAAAACTGCGCATCTTCTAGATCTACACTCAAGGTGTCAAATTTCTCTTTTAGAAGATTTTAATCAGAATTGACCTTCAGCTCCTGAGACCAACAATCTCAAAAGTTGAGGACCGTAGAGATCATTTTATTCTTTTTTTTTTTTTTTTTTTTTGTCTCTAACGTTTTAAAGTTGTCTCAATGTCTGGAAGATTATTTACCTCTTCAATCTTAAGCCACTTGAGCCTTGTTTAGACCTTAGAGCACCCTATCACAACAAATCCTTGACGCCAGTGAAGGTTTACCTCTCCTCCTTCAACCGCCATCTTACAATTATCTTACCGCAATATGATTTTTTCCCCCTCTTTTCTCCGAGTAATTTGAGCACCTTTCCAGGAAAGTGAGACATCTCATGATACGTGTTAGATCTGGCTAGCTAGAAGAATACGTTTTTTTTTCTTCTTTTTTTTTTTTAAACTGTCCTTGAATCAATTTGCATTTTAGCCTCCATCAAAACTACGCTACAAGCGCTCTACTCAACACCATGCTCAAAGGGTGCAGACTATCAAGAAAATGGACTTCTTCAGTTCTTCTAAACTGAGAGTGTTGGGAGTCTCTCTCTCTCTCTCTCTCTCTCTCTCTCTCTCTCTCTCTCTCTCTCTCTCTCTCTCTCTCTCTCTCTCTCTCTCTCTCTCTCTCTCTCTCTCTCTCTTTGTCAATTAACTCTCTTGCACCGCTTCTCTTTTTCATTCTCTCTTTCTATCTAGATCTGCTCGTCTCTTTCTGTCATTCCTACCTCTCCCCTCCCCCCCCCCCCCCCTTTTCCCCCCTCTCTCTGTCTGTCTTATGTTTTCGTCCAATTTCTATCAGCTGCGTTTCTCTATATATCCATCCACTATCCATCTTTTGACTTGCCTGAAAACAAAGTTCTTTTTTATTTTATTAACTTTACGATATTCACCATTTACCTATACCAGTTTGCTCAATATAGATCTAAAATTTTGATGACGACGAACCAACGTTACTAACATAATTATTTCTTCTCAATAAATTCATAACCATAACCTATTTTCATACAATTTTGACGACTACTTTTTACCTATATTCAATTGGGTTAGGATAAGCACAAAATAGGAAATTTCATTTTAAATAATAACGAGTATGATTTTCGCCTCGCTTTCAATCACTGTGATTGGATGTTCCAATAGCCACATTCATGAATTTGTTTTTATCAACCCCTAGATCGATAAGTTATTAAAAGCATCACAATTTTCGAATAAGCTATTTTTTTTTTTTTTTTGGCTAGAGATCGGAAGGGAAAAAAGTACCCACAAAATTCATTTAAAAAAATACTGAAGATTTTTAAAAATAAAATTTCCTTCAATAATATTAAATATTAGACTAAAATCAACACACACATTACTGAATAAGTGCTTTTGAGAAATCCATAATGGCGCCACGACTGCTGGGTCATTTAATTTGGACATATTTATATACCCATATTAATGAGTCTTTTTGTCCCGTCTAATTCTATACATTCTGAGACAAGAATTGCAGCCAAGAAAAGGCAAGATGAATTTATATCACTGTTTTATGATAAGTTTATTAGTTTCGTATGCCCAAAAATATTGTAAAAACAAGTTCAACAACAAAACAAGAATGAAAAACAACGAAAATAACAATAACAATAATGATTATGATAATGATGATGATGATGATGATAATAATAATAATAATAATAATAATAATAATAATAATAATAATAATAATAATAATAATAATAATAATAATAATTAGTAATAGTAATAATAATAATAATAATAATAATAATAATAATAATAATAATAATAATAATAATAATAATAATAATAATAATAATAATAATAATAATAATAATAATAATAATAATACATGTAATAATAATATTACTGAAAACAAATGCACAGTGACAAAATTTCGTCATTAATTTTTTTGAGCACCAGAAACCAGGACCCAACATATTATTTCTCTATTCTTGAATAAGATTCATCAATTATTTACGGATGAAGTTTCATCACCCAAACAAATCATTCTTCCAACCCAATGTTTGAATAATACCTAGTGACAAAAATTTCAAAATCAAAACAAAATTTTAAAAAAAGTTGGAATCGTTTAAAATAAATTTCGATACCAGCCATAACGATTGCAAAACTCAATGAAAGTTTTTAAGCGTAAAACATAGAATAAAAAGCAACTCTCATTCAAGACTTTCCAGAAAGTAACTGTATAATTTCATCAAATTACCATTTCGATATGCTTTAGAGCAGACCTAGATCTTCACTTTTTTACGGAGTTTGTTACCGTAATTAGTGAAGATATTTTCAAGGGGACGCAACTAAGCAGAGAAAAGTAGGTTAATGGGGACCCGGTTAATCGCGGCAAACCGGAAAATGAGGACGTCATGCGGATAAGAGCAAAACAAGGTCACGTGTGTCACAAGAGAATGGTACCGTATCTCTTGTGACCTGTGACCTACAGACTGAAATTTTGACAACGGGAACAAATTGGTGCGACTGTGCAGCAAGCAGCACCGACAAATCTCACCACGTGATGGGGAAAAAGTGATAACTTCAGCCGTATCAAATGCAAGGCAAGAAGTACTTCGAGATTTGACACTTCTATATATATATATATATATATATATATATATATATAAAGAATTTTCAGAGAATGAAATCAATACAAACAAATAATCACATCTCGATTCATACAAGAACAAAAAATACTAGAGTGCAATATTGAACCCATTCTGATAAATGCGCTATTGATGCGAGGCCTGGACAATTTCTAAACAGCTACAAAAGAATCTGGAGGCAACAGAAATGTGATTCCTTCGGAGAATGCTACGAATCTCATAGATTGCAGAGTGAACATTACTAGAGGATGATACATCAAGATCACTCATAATAGAATAAGTAAACGCCAAGCAACCTTTTTTTAGACATATGATGAAAAAAGAGAAACTAGAACATTTTTTGACATCTGGAACGATCGAAGGAAAACGCAGCAGGGGGAAACAGCGTGAAAAGATGTTGGCTGGACTGTCACAGTGGCTCAAAGTAGGAAGAGTGACAGAAGCACTGAACGCGACCAGGTAAAGAGATTCGTGGAAGGTCATGATCGCCTATACTAAAGAGTACGGCACTGGATTGATTGATAATTTGGTTATGATGAGGAGATTCCCCGTTCGATTCTGGCTTGGATATCTGGAGGTTGGATTAGGGTGTCATCTAAACAGCCCTGGCTCAACAGAAAGCGCTTTCTGCGTACCAGGTTCTACGAGAAACTCAGAAGTCGTGTTTTCAGTCTAAGAGCTAGCATACCTCGAATTAAAATCAACCCAGATTGTAATTCTTGGGAGAGCATTATAAGTACAAGTGGCGCTTTGTATTCGCTTTCTCCTTAACTTTCTTGTGAACCTCTGGAGACAAATTTGACATTGTTTGTGTTGATTTAGTTCGCACTGCTAATATTAAGTATCGAAGTCTTACGGAATCGTATTTTTTATGGTCAATACGTTAAATTGAACCATAGGTTTAAGTTTTGTGTCTTTTTCAAAATTGCAACGGTTTCGATCTTTTTAAAATAAGCTACTCTTCATTGTCTCTGTCTTTCAGTGTTCTCCATTTATCTCTCGCTCTCTCTCTCTCTCTCTCTGTCTCTCTCTGTCTCTGTCTTTCTGTAAATCTCTATGTCTCTCCCTCTCTGTCTTTCTTTCTTCTCTATGTCTCTCTCTCTCTCTCGGTCTTTCTATCTTCTGCATCTTTCTATCTTCTCCATGTCTCTCTGTGTCTCTTTTCCGTCTTCCGTAATTTCTCCCCGTATATATTTTCATTTCTTTTACTATACACTTTTTCATACAACTGTCCATCTTTCCTCTCTAGAAACTTACTCTCCACTATTGCCTCGATTCCTTTTCCACCAGTCTTCCTAAGTGAGCCCGAATATCGAATAAACCGCACACGCCACCCGAACCCCACATGCTAAGCTCGATGAAATCTTCAGTCAGGCTCATCCTTTACGACATGACCAACACACTCATACAGTCATAGAAGTTAAATACTCTTTGTATGGAAGTTACAATACTGTACCGCAAACACGTCGACAGAACACAGTCACCGCACTCGACTAATTGTTGCTCCACGTGAACCCTGGTGACGCCACACTGTCTGTCCCAGTGTCCTGGCGTCTCCACACGCCGTGCCCAACGACCTTCAAAGCCTGTTTTTACCGTCATTGATTTATTATGCATAGGGAGTGGTTCATAATGCATTATTCTAGGCATCGCAATGGAGAGTTAAAGAATCCCGTTCTAAGTTTAAGAAGTTGAAGGTCTCCAAAGTTTTTCGAAGAATCTTTTACAGTGATCAAGATTTGAAGATTTGAATAGAAGACAAAGAAAGAGAGAGAGAGAGAGAGAGAGAGAGAGAGAGAGAGAGAGAGAGAGAGAGAGAGAGAGAGAGAGAGAGAGAGAGAGAGAGAGAGACAGACAGACAGACAGACAGACAGACAGACAGCTTAATAGATAGATAGATAGATAGATAGAGAGAGAGAGAGAGAGAGAGAGAGAGAGAGAGAGAGAGAGAGAGAGAGAGAGAGACAGACAGACAGACAGACAGACAGATAGCTTAATAGATAGATAGATAGATAGATAGATAGAGAGAGAGAGAAAGAGAGAGAGAGAGAGAGAGAGAGAGAGAGAGAGAGAGAGAGAGAGAGAGAGAGAGAAGGTGAAAGGGTGAGGGGAGGACATATGGGTTTGATAATAAAATCGGGGCTTTCTAATTACTTGTGTCATTATGGCGTCTTATGAGAGAAAACTGAAAACCCAGTTAAACTCATATCATCAGACAATGTCCGATATTCTTTCAAATAATAACGTTTATTGTTGAGGACTACTAGATATTATCATTTTTCTCGGAGGCGCGAAGGCCTGTAGCCGTTCTTATTACTACAAATGCTAGAAGTTATAACTTATCTTGTTTTCATCTCGTCCTCTAGAACTAAAACCTTAGAATAGTTACACGAAATATTGAGGTAACCAATCAAAAATGCTGAAATATTTCTTGAAGCCATAGGTTATCTTTTATTTGATCTTCTACCAGAATTCCATCCATAGACCACTAATTTTCAGTGGAACAGGAACAAAAAAAGCATGAAGTCAGTATTCGTTTTAAGCAAGCTCCTCTCTCAATTGCGCCTGCCAATACCAAGATAGCGAACTTCTTTATATCATGTTCAGCTTTTTATGGGCAAGATTGTAACCGAGACTGAAGGACTAATTTTTTTTCATGTCTTGGATTGTAATGTGTCGATAGATCAGTCTATCTGTAGGCTTTGAACAGTCTTAATTTGGAAGGGAGAAAAACAGTAAATGAATGAAAACCAGCAAGATATGCGTTTTTAGGGAGAAATGACATCATAAATATTTTTACAATTAAACCACCAATAATTAATCAAAAACAAAAAAAAAAAAAAAGAAGAAAAAGACCATTGCGATTCTTTTGAGGAACCGGTTGCATTATTCGGTTTGGATATCTGATTTGAACCTAGCCTTCCGCCCACACTAGCTCTTTATTGAGATAGCTGTCAGTCTTCTGCTGGGGCAGTCGGGCACTGATGCCACACTGCTCGAGCAACTACACCCTGGTGCGTATTGATTTATAGTGTGCATGTATTTAAGCGTTGGACTTTTGATTTATCATCTTTCTTTGGAGCTATATAATACATAAAAACTACCTGCTGCACTGACAATCATTTCCATAAATAATGGAATATTAGTGGGTTACCGCGTGAATGCTAAATATTTTCGAAATCTAAACCACTACAACAATGTCCCTTTTAAATTTGGAGGAAGATTTAGGGGATGTGAAACAAGTACATGTAATAACCACTGGCGATATTTGGGTACTTTAACAACTTAACATTTTGCTGAGTTTTGTAAAATTCTGTCTGGATTTGGTTCTACACCTGTAGATCGTCTAGAATATTGCCCAGAGACGTGTCTTGGTTGATAGAATCCAGATTACCGCAAGCTTCCCGCACCATCGTCAAGAGGTTGGTTTACCCACTCAGCCACTCTGGATGGTATGAAGGAGTCAAGTGAAGCTAGCCTAACTATTTTTGTAGGATGGCATGGAAGATAACATTCAGGACAACAGAAAAATCGCCAGGTCAACAGTTCCTTCTGGATAATTTACTTTTGTCTTCAACAGAAAGTACTTGTAACTTAAAAACATAGAACATAGAACTAAAAAAATAATAATTGGAAACACAATGCACTAAAGAAGCTTTTCTTTCTTAAGTGTTTAAACTCTTGTTTGCTTGCCTATTCTTTCTTTTTGTAAAAAAAGTCTGGTCAGTTAATCAACTCTACGATATCTTTCATAAAATCTTTTATTCTTTCTTCTACTTCCTTTTCATAAAGTCTATGATTAGAAAGGTTTCGTTTCGTTTACGTTTTTTAAATTAAGTATAAAGAATTATATTATATCATATTGTTTTTCTTCGTTTTTTTTTTTTTTAATACAAGCTTGTGATGAACCTACAATTTTTAGTGGGCTAAATTTATATGAAGGAAATTAATGTTAATAATAGAAATCTCGTTTTATCAGGACAGTGAAATGTTCAAAATAAAGTATGTTAAGGAAAAAGAAAGAAAGACAGAAAAAAAGAAAGACAGAAAAAAGAAAGAAAGAAACCAGAACAACAAAGACACTAATATTACATTATAACAAAATTAAAAACTAAAAAAGACAAAACAAAAAAATACTGTTCAAAAGATAGATGTAGTTACATCCTAACTAATAATGGCAGGTAGTTAGCTCTACAGTTAAACCAGAGCTGCATTCTGCTCGTTCATTTTCTCAAGATGGATATGGATGATGTAATCTCACAAACGACACCTCTCAGACTGGAGAATTCAACACCATGTCTGGACTGCTCGTACAGAAGAAAACAGCCCTGTACAAACAACAACCCTAGCTCAAATTCCGAATACAAGAAGCTTTCAGCTCAATGCTCTAATTTTACGATATTCATACTAGTTAGGCCAAGGGATGGGTTGGAAACGGATTTTGTGACAAGCTCAAGTGTCCACGAACAAAGGGCTCTAATATTTCATCAAAAGAAAGCAGCCACATGGAAAGAGTGAACATAATAGTAAACCAAAATGTGTTTAAGAGTTACAGCTTCTCGCAGCATTGTGCTCTATGAAGAGTAAGGCCCATCCCACCTTCTACGCTAAGGTCTCGCTCCAGATCATCTTCCGCTGATTGGCTTTCACGAATAAAAAAGCCTATTGAAAGCTGAGGAACTCGCGACGCTGAGGAATTTGATTATGCTTAGTCACCAATGAAAATAGAAATGAAGGTAAAGAAATGGCATTAGAAAAACTATGGTTGGACCAGACCATACTAAGATAATGGTTTATATTAACATGAAAGTGCATAGAAAACTGTTTTAATGCAGCAAGGCACCTAGAAATTAGTGCATGTAGAACCCCATTGCAATTCTAAATATTTGCAATCTATTATATTTGCTATTTAAAACTTACCTTCGTTTGTTTTGGTTTCCATTGATACCTTCTTAGATCCCATCAACTTTTCTGACGTACTTATTCGTTTTGAACCAATTCCAGGCCCGAGTACTGATCGATTTGTCTCAAAAGATCAAGAAGACCTTGAATCTTATAAATGGATCTTTTCATAAAACAAATCCTTTTGGCAGCACCATAGAGTAAAACTATCTTGATTTAGAACTATATACGAGTAAGTTCCCAACTAGTTCCTGGCTGTTGCCACTTAATCGCGTTTCGAAAGAGATAGAGAGAGAAATATTTAATCTAAGAATGTTGGAACACGGAAGCAATCAGCGAACCGGTCAAGGCTAAGAAGCTTAGAATCTTGATGAAGGAGAAGAAGATTATGAAAAATGGACATAACTTTCCGTTTCCTCCCCTAAAAATCGAAATATCTTAGCATGCATGCCCCCCAGAGGCAGGGAAAAGTTTCATTAATCAAAGGGTCCGGTGGGACATACACAGGCATTTAATGGGTCATCGTGAGCTATCAAGATTGCCAGAGACTTACATTAATCCGGTGATGGGACCCGTAAAGCGGAACATGTCGATACAATGGGAATCTACCTACAGAAGAATCATCGAGAAACTTAGAAATCGTAAAAAAAAGTATGAAGTGGGCAGTCATACTGTGGGGGAAATTTGTGGGTAGAAGGAATGGTTTTATACAATCATCTTGTGCGTATGGGAGCGACGTTTTTTTTACTTTGTGTAAGTAAGGGCTACTATTTTTAGTCGTACTTTATGCTTCCTGTTTAATTTTTCCTGAATGTTTATATATAGGGTTCAATTATGGGATAAAGTAATCTCTTGGGAAAGTGGCAGGCTGCCTGTTCAAAATCGATCAACTATTCTATCTTGATACCTTGAGACTAAAAAGAAGGAAGGAAAAAAAATTGTGTAGAAAATAAAGCAATCCCAACATTATCCGACGGTTAGCTACCATACTTTTGTACAAAATATTATAGTTTTTACTAATTTTTTTGGGAAAAAGGTTATTCTTTCACATTCTCAATGTATTTACCGTTGTCTCTAAACTCTCATGTAAGTGCCACATTTTCTTGATGAGAACCAAGCATTCCCCAGAATCTAGATCGAATAACCAAGCATTCGCCAGAATCTAGATCGAATAACCAAGCATTTGCCAAAATCTATATCGAAAAACCAAGCATTCGCCAGAATCTAGATCGAATAACCCAGCATTCGCCAAAATCTATATCGAATAACCAAACCTTCTCCAAAATCTAGATGGAATAACCAAGCATTCAAGAGAATAAAGATGGAATAACCAAGCATTCTCCAGAATCTAGATGGAATAACCAGTATTCTCCAGAATCTAGATCGAATAACCAAGCATTCAAGAGAATAAAGATGGAATAACCAAGCATTCTCCAGAATCTAGATGGAATAACCAGTATTCTCCAGAATCTAGATGAAATAACCAAGCATTCTCCAGAATCTAGATCGAATAACCAAGCATTCTCTAAATTCTATATCGAATAGTCCGAAGGGGACGGAAGACTGAGTAAAAAAACGGCTTTTTGAAGTCCTACCCTTTATGCTGACATGAATGAACACAGAGAAAGTTTTGTATCTCTAAACAAAGAAAAGGAACAAGAACTGAAATTCTAAAAAGCGTCACTTGCGGTAAGCCCGGGGCAAGAGACCATCCCATTCACTGGTCTATTTTTTTATCACTTTGAATTTAATGTCAGTATCTGATAGCACCAAGCAATACAGAAAAATAAAAACGAAATACCTCTGTTTTTATAACATATTTTAAAAGAAAAAGTTTAAAACTCCACACATTCAAGTCATTCAAAATATTAACGACCACCGGACCTTTATCATGCATATTAGTCTGTGAATACACCAAGCTTCCATGAAGTCAATTTGATAGAGATATTACCACACTCTCGGAACCCCACAATTTTTATAAGGTTTTCAAAATCTGGGTGGTCTTTAAAAAAATCAGTGATCTTTTACAGTTTTAGGAAAGTGTGGAGCGCGCGCTTTGAATTAACTTCACAACATTCTGGACCTGAAGCAAAAACATCGCTAAACGAAAAACAAATTTCTTTTAGCAAATGCTTAGTTATAGCGATCCTAGATGTAAAACTCAGTTTAGAAACATTGAATGAGAAACGATTAGCGACAAAAACCGTTCTTCATGTTAGCAATAAAGATCAATGTTGACTGCCTCAGAATAGAGATATCTTTTCAAAGGCTAAACAGCTACAGAGAGACATTTGCGAGGCTTCATGGGTTGTCAGTTTCTCCTCAGGGAAATCTGATGGCTTTATCTGCTGGCCCAAAATGAGACTTTAAAGCTCATTATTCCTACCTCCAGGAACGTTTAGGCGAACAATAAAAATCTTAAACTAAGTTTTGGAAGTAAAAAAAGAACATAAAATTCTTTATGAAATACAGTTTTGAGTTAGATGAAAGAGAAAAAAAATATTGCTTCTTCTTTATTATATCGTAGTCTCCTAAGTTCTATGGAGATTTTTATTTCAAACAAAGAAATACAAAGAAAAGATTTAAAGAGAGAATGTGTCAGGAGCTTCACGCTTTGACCGGGGTCATCTCTCCATGACCACATTGCCAGGGTGACCATTGTCCTGTCCATCTTTACTGACCAACAGTCGACCAGACTGTCAATATTTGCTCTATCTGTCAGTCTCTCTCTCTCTCTCTCTCTCTCTCTCTCTCTCTCTCTCTCTCTCTCTCTCTCTCTCTCTCCCTATTCAATACTGGAAAAGCAGTTATGTGAACAGCCGAGGTAAGACCAGAAACAAAGGAAGAAAATATTTCTTTTGATTCAAGATGTGCAATTAAGTCAAAATAAAATTTTTTTTCAAGTTCTTGCATGGATGACAAAACTGTAAAGAGCTCATAAACACATTTTTTTCCCTTTTCTTTAAGAAAAGAATTGACAGGAAAAAAAAATGATATTTGAAAGTATCACTGAACATAAAGTAAATAATGGTAGGTACAGTTCCGTCGCATTTTAGTGTATTTCGGGTGTAGTACATGAACTCTTTCACTACTTTTTTTTTTTTAACTTTTTGATGAGCGACGGGCAGTTTCATTGGAGCCAAGGAGAGCGAAAGATAATTATAGGAAACATCTACAGCTGTACCACTTAAGGATGATGCAGAAACCAAATAAAATCATGCCATACGGGAATGGGAGGGATTCTAGATCGGTAGCAGGGTTTTTTCTTAAGACATGAGAATAGAAAAAAAAAAAAACAAAAGAGATATTAACATAGATTTTTACGTCAGACGGTTGGTCGTTATTTCGTGACGAAGCTACCTGGCAATGGAACAATTTTTTTTTAAATGGAGACGGTAAGATTCAACAATGCATTGTAGTTAAGAACATTAATTTTACAGACGAATAGGATACTTTAGGTGAATGTTTTACTTCTCTGTATCAAATCATTGAGAGAAGGCAAAGTGAAGACAATGGCCGTCATGTTTTCAGTTCTATGCTGAAGGGACTCGAACTGCTGGTACTTTTCAGCATAGCTTTTTATAATGTGTCTTTCTGTTGCTGCGCTATATCAGATTAAACAGTAAATTTCTCTCTCTCATTCTCTCATTCTGTCTGTCTATCTGTTTGTCTCTCTTTCTCTATCTGTCTGACTGTCTGTCTATCTGTCTGTCTGCCTCTCTCTCGCTCTCTCTCTCTCTCTCTCTCTCTCTCTCTCTCTCTCTTTCTCTTCCTCCCCCTTTCCCCGTCTCTCTTTATCTCTCCCTTTTCTCTTCTCATTTTCCCTTTGTCTTTTCATGTCGCTTTTCGCTGATGTGTCAACAAACTCTGATTCTAAACACAAGACAGGCTAAGTCTGATTTGTTGTTTGCAGGTTAAACCATAGCAATGTGAGGATGTAACAGGACTCTTGGCGACCAATACACACCATGCTTGGAACAGAGGAAAGAAAATGTTGCTTCTTCATGAAGCATTTTATGAATGTCATTCTGTAAAGCTCTATGGTAAAACTGTTGGTTTTTTTTTGTTGTTGTATCTTTTGTAAATGATCCAAAATGCTGTTTATTTTCATATATATATTTTCCTACATTGAAAATGAATTGGATAAATAAAAAAAAAACAATAACACAACAACAAAAAGTCAGTAATCTAAGGTTTCTTTCAGTCGATTGCGTCAAAAACGAAACGCGTTTCAAGATTAATAATTCGGATTCAAAACTATTGGAGTTGATAGGCTGGAAAAAAAGTTGACTAGACTATATCAGGCGTTAGAAAAGTAAAAAGTAAGGTGATGAGAAAACCAGAATTATCAAAGCGGGCCACTACGACTTTAAAACCCGAGAGGAAAAAAGTAACAATGTATCGCTTATCAGAGAAGCGCAGCCAGCTTCAAGCCATCAGCAATGGTGATGTCGCGAGTTTTGCGATTTTAATGACGAAGATGCACGGCGATGTGTGCTAAATGATGTTGATACCGAGAGTGAAAATAACACGGCGACGATTGGTTACGATGCTTTCAAGAATGAAGATAACGATGAAGACAATCGTGATTCATTTTTTCCCCTTTGTCTTATTGTTTTTTTTTAAATTTATTAATATCTCATCGCCAGTTTTATCACTGGAAGTTGTCATCCGGCAATGCAAAACGATTGATAATACCAGCATATTTGTTAAGTTAATGTTTTCTTTTAACTCTGGCTGTTTCAAAACAAGAAAATGAAACCAGTGAGTGCTCTGGCAGTATTTATCAGTGATAAATTAAAGGAAAAAAATCTTTTCTCCTTGCGCCCCATCCCCCACCCTCTCTCTCTCTCTCTCTCTCTCTCTCTCTCTCTCTCTCTCTCTCTCTCTCTCTCTCTCTCTCTCTCTCTTTCTCTCTCTCTGTTTATGTACTCTAATCTCGTGCTGCATGTAAAACCACCATATTGTGCCTATGAAGGACAATAAAAGTATATCTTATCTTCTCTCTCTCTCTCTCTCTCTCTCTCTCTCTCTCTCTCTCTCTCTCTCTCTCTCTCTCTCTCTCTCTCTCTCTCTTTTTATATGTATGTTTGTGTGTGGGTATATATGTTCTAGTCGCTCAAAAACAAAATAATGAATGTTGTGGAAAAATATCAACCTCGTCTGCCACAAAATGTTTATGCACACCAGGAACTTCAGAGCAGTTCACGACATTTTTTTTTATTAAGGATGATAAAGATAAAGATAAACCTCTTTTGGTCATGGAATGAGAAGAGAGAAACTAGGCGATCTTGTGACAACTCGAAAGATCGAAGGAAAACCAGTGGGGGAAAACAGCGAGAAAAGATGTTGGATGGACGAACAAAGTCAATAAAAGTAGGTCGAGTGACAGATGCGATGAGGGACAGAGATGAGTGGGAGGTCATGATCGCCTGCGTGAAATAGCAAGGCACCTAATCATTGATTGATGATTAAGCGAACGCGTAAAATGAATAATGATCAGAGTTCTTGGTTATATTATAGGAGACAAAACACAGTTGAATATCCACAGAAAAAAAATATCGTCACAACCAGTAAAATAAGCATCGGTGGAAGCTAAATCTAGATCTAGGGACTGTAACTACTAACAGTTAGACTAGAGAGTATGTCTCTCTTTATCCTCCTGTTCTCTTTACTCAATTGTAGTAATTTATGTCTAAAACATAAAAACTTACTAAATTAAATCTCTCTCTCTCTCTCTCTCTCTCTCTCTCTCTCTCTCTCTCTCTCTCTCTCTCTCTCTCTCTCTCTCTCTCTCTCTCTAATCTTTCTTTCTTTTGTCATTCTGATACAACGCTTCCAAAGAAAAAAAAAAAAAAATATTAATAGGTCGCAAACTAATGCATGCCAATTTCCCGGACTTTGTCGGCCTCGAGTTGTTATTCTGTTCGCTTATTATTCTGTAGTACTCACTCATAAATCTAAAGTTTTCAGAATGAATTACGCGATCCAACTCTTTGCTCCCAAAATCTTTTCTTTCCCTCTCTACTAGTGCTAATAACCTGATTAAATTTAGACAACTAAACTGATGCATTTCCTAGAGTTCAAGGGAGCTCCGGTGGCAAGGGGCATTAGAACATCCGCCCTAATATGCGAAGGAACCCTCTTTGCAGGTTCGAGCCCCACTGCGTGGGCAGGTGAGTTCAGGGCTGCACGTTCTTTTTAATTCCGACCTGACCAGCATGTTATTATCGTTTTGTGGATGGACTATATCAGCCTTTAAGCAAAAAAAAAAACAAAAACAAAAAAAAAAAAAAAACACAAAAAAAGCAAAAAACAAACAAAAAAACAAACAAAAACAAAAAAAAAAAAAAAAAAAAAGACATCAAACAGCAAAGAAACAAAACAAAGAAAAAATAAACCAAACATTAATTTTGTAGAGTTTCAATTTAACAGCGCTTTAATGTATATTTCGCATAGGCGTGTAACGATCGCTTTATTTTTTGTTTGTTCATTGCTTGGCTATTTCGAATGGAAAATTTCATTTGCATAGCTTTCGAATAATAGAGTAATTTAACGCAACATTAAATAAGTATGTAAGTTAATGTTTAAAAAATTCGGGGATTCTAAAAAGTTCTCAAAACATGCCATGCTATAAGCTAAATTTAATTTTTTCATGTTATCGCATTATGAAATAAAAGACCCAAAACTTTATATTTATAACATCAATTCTTATCGAAGTTATTAACTTTTTTTTATTCCAAACCAATTAAAACACTTCTTATGTTTAAATTCAATATTTTAAATTCTTATCGGGCACATCATCTCTTAAGGCTTGAGCGCTTATTTCAATGTGTGATATAACCTATCAAATTTTTTTTTCGCTTCTTTTAAGGTTAGTTTCATAAAGAAATGAAAAAAAAAAAAAAGGCCGTATCAGGCTAGGCATGTCCAATAGATAAATCTGGAAAGATGAGGCACCCATGACATGTCCAACAGATCAATCTGAAAAGATGAGGCACCCATGACATGTCCAACAGATCAATCTGAAAAGATGAGGCACCCATGACATGTCCAACAGATCAATCTGAAAAGATGAGGCACCCATGACATGTCCAACAGATAAATCTGAAAAGATGAGGCACCCATGACATGTCCAACAGATCAATCTGAAAAGATGAGGCACCCATGACATGTCCAACAGATCAATCTGAAAAGATGAGGCACCCATGACATGTCCAACAGATCAATCTGAAAAGATGAGGCACCCATGACATGTCCAACAGATCAATCTGAAAAGATGAGGCACCCATGGCACTCACTTTACTTTCACGGCGGAAGCGAATCTGGGAAATAGGGCAACAGCTCTGAACAGGCAACAGGAAAGTCTTGTCCGTCTTTAAAATCTCCTAGTAGACATGCTTTTCCAACGGCCATCCGATAAAACTTCAGTTAAAACAAAATCAGCAAGTTTTTTTTTTTTTTTGCAATGTTCAGTTCAAAGATTTAATCAATCTAAAATTTATGTCAGGTTGAATTGAAAAAAGGAAAAAAAAAAGAATAGGGCCTTCAGAATGTCATAAAATAAAAGGTTACGCAGTACCTCTGAATCAATCTATATTATTTAAACTCATAAATTCCTTAGAAATTGCAGGCACTTTAGCAGTTCAAATGCAGCAATTAATTAAACGTGAGTTGAAAAACCCATTATTCCGACCAACACTGAAATACATACTAACGAAAAAAACAACCATGGTATTTCAGAACTTTAAACCCGAAAACCACGAAGCATTGACATGTTCGTAATGCATAATCAATTTCAGTTATTGTACAGCATAATTATATGCGATGTATGCAGAGGTTGAAAAATTACGAAAAGCAAGGTACATGAATTGTATGTACAGAACAAATGGGGTAATGGAAAAAACATCAGGGTCGATGAAACCTAAGAATTTAACTCAACATTTCCAACTATTGCTATGCAAAATATATCTCAACAAGGCGTTTTTATACTAATCGTGTGCCTTATCTAGATCGTCCTCTGAGGTGAGAAGTAATATATCTGGATTGTAAGAAAGACCATGTATTAAGAAGTCAAACTGAGTTGGACTGGACTTCCTACCAAATAAACCAATCTTCAAAATCTAAATGTTATTGGACAAATTCACCTCTTTCTAACATCAATGTAATATATTATAGTTTTGTTTGACATCAGTCTACCGTTCTTTCTCTAGATTCCATTTGTTATGTTTCGTTTCTGAAGACATCAGTAGAATTACAAAACGCTTTATAGGAACAATCTGAAACTAATCTCTATACACGACAACAATTTCAATTACAAACCTGCCTTGACACGGTCGATAACTTAATAACATTCTATTTTTGATACCAGTTATATAAACGAGACATCTAGGGTTCAGAAAAGTCGAACACCTGATATTCGATATGCTAATAAATTTAAGTAACCAATGAAAAGCTCAGATATTTTCCCAGCTTTTTTCCATGATTTTTTTTTGCAGGATGCTTTGTCCTCAAAGAATAAACAGCAACAGAACTCACAAAATGGCAACAACAGCAGCAACACAATCAGCACCATCATCTGTAAAAACAAAGCAATAAAAGGTTTATAACTGACACGTTTTTATGAAAGTATAAAATGCACAGCGCTGAGGTAAGAGACCATGACGACTCCCTAGAGGTGTCAGTTCAGTGTTCCGTGGAGGTTTGCGACAGCTTACTGGTAGTTCTAGACACAGATAAGAAATGAAGATAATTATTTAAATGACATCTCGTCTTCTTTGTTTATCTGGAGTCTGTCTGGCGTGAAGTGGAATTTGGAATCATATCAGCTGATTGTGTAAAAAAGAAAGGGGAGAAAATGAAAAAAAAAAAGTAATTATAATGATAAAAATATGCTTAATATTGAGCGGAGGCAGAGGAATTCATCAGACTGGAAAGGGAATTGAATTGTAAAAAGGGGTTTGAAAAAATGTGTGTGTAAAACAGCCTGTCGCTGGGGTATCGGGATGACAATTCAAAATTCAAAATCCCACGTTCCACTCCTGGTTTTATGCGACCTGGTGGTTGAATCGGGTCTCACCCAACTAGCCGTATCAAAAGTGTTTACCGAGTCTCTAAAAATCTCTAAGGCGGTGGGATTTACAAAGACATCGCTATTGACCGTATCTTCTTGGGATGAATACAAGTAATTACAATCCCCCTTAAGCTATACAGAGTAACCGGTCTAAAAGGCTAATTTGATCAGGACACGATCAGAAACGAAGTAACAGACAAAGATCAGACTAGAAAAGGCGTTCTGTCATGATTTAGGCTCAGTCTGTGGATCGCTGGATGTTGGATGGAAGCATGACCCGGAAGTGACACTGCCATGTTCGAAATCGTGACGACGTTTAGTCAGCCGTTTGCCTCTGTTTTATGTACAGTTAACGGTGGACCTCAGTCCTTGCTTAGGAGACGATGTCTCTGCCAGCTATAATACATAATGTTGTAGTTATCGCGCCAAAAGGCATGTTGCGGGTCAGAAGATTTAAGAATGAGTTAGTGGACTTGGACCAAAAATTGAAACATCATGGCGATCGCATAAAAATATCTATGTGGCCGTCTTTAATAAATTATGATCATAATAGATTGACCTTAAGATATACTCTAAAGAACCGCTATGGTGTACTACGACCATGTGACAATTTGTCCTGGACCCAATCTCTTGTTCACAGTAAGACTAAATTATTATAGGGGCATATTCAGTCAATGGTGAAAGTAATAGCACTGCAGCAAAACTTATATGTACGTCTTTGCTTTTAATATTGTGAACAAATTTGTAATGAATATTTGTTTCTTTTATTTTGGGGCACAGTCCAACGCGTATAATATCTCTCGATCTACCCGTGTCATTCTTTAAGACGTAACTTAACGTCCCCTAAATTTCCAAAGTAACCTTTATACACAAAGTTACACCACCGACGTTTCACCTTGCCCGCGATATGTTCACATTGCGCAACAAACAGGCACCCAGTGCCAGGTCTGTCCTTGCTGTACCCGCAGCAGCAGCAGCAGCAGCAGCCTGTCAATGTTCCATGACTGTGCGGCTAGTCTTTCGCTGAGCCATGCATGCCAGAGGATTGCGTGACTAGCGCTTCAGCAAAAATTCCGAGCATCGCTTCGATGAAAAGACACAACATCCGTAACCACGCATGCTTAGCGAAGATATGCTATCATAATTATATTCCCAACGAGAAGAAAAGAAGAAAGAAGAATAAAATAGATAATTAAAGAAAGGAAGAGAAGCATAAGGTAGTTAAACCCGATGATTTTGACACCGTCTTGAGGGCATACGACATGCGTGTTTAAGGAACATTCCCAGGGGTTGTAAAAAGCAAGCTTTTTTGTTGTTGTTTTATATTTTCGTTTTGTCGAGATCAAATTACGCCGTCCTTTTTGTTTCATATTTCGTTGTACTGGAGTTTCAAAGCAAATAATATATTATAATATATATATATATATATATATATATATATATATATATATATATATATATATATGTATATAATCTGATGCATGCGTTACGTGGGAACAAATCAAAGTACAAACAAATCAATGCAAAATATGTCTAAATATAATATTTTTTTATAGCTTTTTGAAACATTTCTTTGCTTATGTATACAACCGCAATTAAAAGATCTAGTGTAGCTGAAGACTGAAAAAAAAAAAAACCCCACACAGACATACACGCATCACAGTCACGTTGTGGACAAACCCCAAAATGTTGTTTTGAAAAGCGTTTTGTAATTTTTTAAAAAAAAGAAGAAAAAAAATCATGACTTCTAAACGATAAGTTTAAAGTTTTTCGGTAGCCAAACCTAATATAATTATCGCTATAAAGATAAACAATAGAATCACGAGAGAGAAGGATCCAAAACAAATAACAGCATCTTACAGTCTCCTCCTGTAGCACTCTGAAGAGACATAGCATACGATATAGAATTGCACCAGTATGGATAATAAAAAACAACATCAGTCACAACAATAACAACAACCACCGCAACACAAACAGCGCTAAAAGAGCAGACAACAAAACGCTCATGCAGATAACGAACAGCCGAAAAAAAAACAACCAATAAAACAAAAGCAGCAACAACAACAACAACAAAAAACAAAACAGAAAAAAAACTCACCAAAAAACACGAATATTACCGTAAAAGACCGAAGATTATACAATCTCTTCGCACCCTAAGGACACCGATATTGACCAACTGGTGATGCTCTTCTGCACAATTCACTTTGTTTGATTGAGAGTGATAACATTAAGCTTGTGCTATAATGAGTTGAATTACTTAACCTCCAATAACTGATTTTTCTTTTGTTGTATGCTTATTATACGCTATAGTCATTTTGTATCAGTATAGAAAGAACCAATGATTGATGAGACGAAAGATTTTGAGCAGGATCCCTAACTACCTACCTATATAGTAACACACTTACCAACAGTCCGAGCTATCAAGTTTGATGACCAATGATATTTCATCGAATATTTTAAATATATGACCACCTACTTAGCTAACTACTTAGATGGATGTCCATCTTATCTATAAGTCAGTCTGTACATTTACCTTATGTATTTATTCATCAACCAGTCTTTCATTCCATCTACCTTTATCTGGATGCTATATATACACAACAGACTATCCTCCTATCCGTATTTCTATGCATGTATCTATGTACCTTCTTTTCTAATTTACTTACCATCTTTGCATATATTTTGTATATTCATATATATATATATATATATATATATATATATATATATATATATATATATCTGTTCTTATGTTTTCATGTCTTTTTTCTTAGTTGTCAGTCTCGAGCTAGCTAGATCTACGTTTGTGGTTGATTTTTTTCTGTACTATTTGATCTATCTAACCATCCAGCTATCGCTATTCTGCCTGTATAGCTATCCTGCTTTTCAATCAAAAATATTTCGAAATCACCTAATTTACTTGTATTATAACCATAATTACTTTCTTCTCGAAATAATTTATATGCTTTACTAAAAAAAATATCGCCAAGATAACATTGATTCAAAAGCTTTAGATGTTAACTTTCATATTATATTGTTTTGATTCTCTATCAATTTCACTTACTTCCCACAATAACGGGAGTTCACCATAATTATTCATGAAATAAAATAGGGGAAAAAATAAACAAAACAAAACAAAACATAACCAAAACAAACCGTGTCTCCCGTGTCAATCTTTCCACCTAGCATACTTTCGAAACATTTTTCCCTCCCCGCTTCCATCCATCACAAAAGCTTACATTCTCCGCACTTGAAGGCTAATCTGAGTTTAATGAGGAGCTACTCCAGGCCATGAATATCGACGCATGCGCAGTAAATATAACCATTAATTATGCCATTTAGGCTCCAGTATCAGCCCGATGACGGGACACTCAATCCCAGTCTTAAGTAACACGAAATTCTGTAAACATTTTTCTTAAGGGGTTCACAGTTGAATGCAATGCTTTCATGCTCGGCATGATATTAAATTAATCAAAGGACGTGTTTGCCATGGGGGACGCATGACAGCCAGCAGGTGCCGAGATTTTTTCTTTCTCTTTAAAATATAATTCTAATCTGTGCTTTGACAGGAACGAGGAGGAAGAATAGAGGAGGGCGTAGTATACTTAAAAGGAGGATCTATTTTGAGAGAATTGATGAGAAAAGCTTGTAGATAGACACACACGCAATGGGACAGAACTGATATGGGAAAAGATCGAGAGGGAGTCACAGCTAGAGAGATAGATAGCTAGATAGATTGACATTGATAGACAGCTAGATAGATAGGTAGATAGATAGATATAGATATATAGACAGATAGATAGATAAATAAGTAGATAGATTAGAGGGGTGGAGAGAGAAAAAAAGAGGGAGGTTCGAATAATAATAATAATTGTCTTTTTCAGAGACAGAAAGAAGGAAACAGAGAGAAAGAGAGAAAGAAAGATAAAGAGAGAGAATTGAGAGACAGGGAGAGAAAAAGAGAGATATGGCGAAAGAGAAAGAGAGAGAAAGAAAGAGAGAGATTAATGTAGATGCATAAATAGATAGAAAGATAGTGAGAGAGAAAAAGAGAGAAGTAGAGAGAGAAAGAAAAAAAAAAAAAGAGAGAGAGAGAGAGAGAGAGAGAGAGAGAGAGAGAGAGAGAGAGAGAGAGAGAGAGAGAGAGGCATAGAGAGAGAAAGAGAGAGAGGTGGGTAAAGAGTCTAGTTCATGATAAAAAAAAGAAAGAATAATCCAGCAGACTTCCATACTAAATCAACAAACTGCACAAGAGATCTGGACCTGCAGGTGTTCACCAACAATCCATCACATTTAAAAAAAATTGTAAAAAAAAAATATCCCAATAGCCTTCAAAGTTATATGTAAAGAATTCCTGTAGCCAGCCCTGGGCTATATCTTCATGGTCCTGTTGACAGCATTCTACTTCAGCATGCCAGTTGGCCCTCGAACGGTTCGCATCCACACTTCTTGCAGCCGTATTTTATACCAGACTGTCTCCTTATGTCGAGTGAGATAGGCTCGAAGTCAGAACTGACGCTGTATTATAGAACCATGCTCTGTCGTAAGGGCGTTTTTGCGTATCAAGTGAAGGAGGAGAATGGTCTATTGATTCTATTGCCTGAAGGGTCCATACCATCTCTTTTTGGAATGTCGACTCAGTAAGTTGTTGTCCTTGGTTGTAGATAGAAAAAAAAGTTTGAACAAGAGAAGAAAGGATAGAAAGAGAGAGAGAAAGAGACAGGGACAGAGAGAGGGATTGAGAGAAAGAGGGAGAGAAGAGGGAGTGAGAGAAAGAAAGAGAGAGAGGGGGAGTGAGAGAAAGAGAGAAAAAGAGAGAGAGAAAGAGAGAGAGAGAGAGAGAGAGAGAGAGAGAGAGAGAGAGAGAGAGAGAGCGAGAGAGAGAGAAAGAGAGCGATGAAAACAGAGATGTTGTTGATGATGATGATGATGATGATGATGATGATGATGATGATGATGATGATGATGATGATGATGATGATGATGATGATGATGGTTATGAAGAGGAAGAAAATACATAGTGAAGAGGGATCTATAAAAGTTTTCTTAATACCAAAACTAAAACTATACAATGCTGTTTTCGTGTTGCTGCATACCACAGACAAGAATCTAGACTTCCCCGTGATCCACTGATCAACATTATTGTTCACTGTTGAGTTGCTGCTCAAGGTCTTCCAAGGTCCGACCACTATGACCCACCTCAGAATGCGATGAAACCGAGGAGGGTTCGGTATCAGGATGTGCAGAAAGTGAACAGAAGCGGGTTCGGTATCAGGATGTTCAGAAAGTGAACAGAAGCGGAGCACAAGCAACGCATCGACGCGTCACAAATCTGTACGCTCCTCTGGAAAAGAAGGCTAGATATAATCGCCAAGAGTGAATGCCCTTGCTAATCAGCTGATCAGCTGTTATCTGTTTTTCAGAGGACTGTCGTTACAGCTGGATAGGACTGGGTGCTTTGTGGCAAACTGACAGATTGGTGGTTTCTTTCGTTTGGTTTGTTGTTGGATATAGAACGTCAACCACAAGATGATTTCAGGCCTTTTCTGCATACGGAAATGACAAACTTAGGAGACGTAATTTTTCAAAATTTATATTCCTTCGAAATCTGACGTGGCAGTGTTTCTATTGATATCTCTTCCAGAGACAGAACTACGAAATTAAACTTTTTCGAGACAGGATCTCTGTTAATGTCTCTGTCTCTGTTTCTCTCTCTCTCTCTCTCTCTCTCTCTCTCTCTCTCTCTCTCTCTCTCTCTTTCTCTCTCTCTCTCTCTCTCTCTCTCTCTTTCTCTTTAACTCTCTCTCTCTCTCTCTCTCTTTTTCTCTTTCTCTCGCTTTCTCTTTCTCTCTCTCTCTCTCTCTCTCTCTCTCTCTCTCTCTCTTTCTTTCTTTCTTTCTCTGTCTCTGTCTCTGTCTCTGTCTCTGTCTCTCTCTCTCTCTCTCTCTCTCTCTCTCTCTCTCTTTCTTTCTTCCATTCTTTCTCTCTCTCTCTCTCTGTCTGTCTGTCTGTCTGTCTGTCTGTCTCTCTCTCTCTCTCTCTCTCTCTCTCTCTCTCTCTCTCTCTCTCTCTCTCTCTCTCTCTCTCTCCGTGTCTCTCAGTCTCTGCAGCATTTTGCAATAACCTTTGCAATAACCTTCGTAACTTCTTCACTTAATAGGCCCTCATTTGTACCGGGTGAGGTGTATGTGTGTGTGTGTGGGGGGGGGGGGCGGAGGGTGGAGGGGAAGATGCGGTAAGCAAACTAACCCTCGGCATATTACCAATTTCATCCGATACAATGTTGAAAGCCAGTAACGCATTATTATAATCTCCGTCATCTTGTTTTTCTCCCTGTTCGATCTCTTCTGCTCATGTTATCCTTGTCAAGAATTAACACAATACAGAAAAAAAACCAAAGTGTTGCAGAGATTTATTTAATTAATTACTTATAATTTTCTTTAAGTCAGCCACGTTAAGCTAACGCATCGAATAGGCCCCCGTCAGGTACATGGGGTTGAAGAATGAGGACCCGGACTTTGCGGCTTAAAACGACATCCGGATATCAAGATTTATGTCCGAATTCTTTGAGAAAGAGACCATGAGTGAGTCACCCTGTCAGTTATGCCTCCTTTGTTTACAATCTTTCAACGACAAGTCTCTTGTTTGTTTTCTTTCTTCATGTCTCACTTTCTCTTCTCTTCTCTTTATTTTCCCCACATACAGCTTTCTTGCTTTCACCAACCCCTATTACAATGACTCTTTTTTTTAAATTGCTTTTAAGTCTAAAAAACCTTGACGCTGCAATCACCAATGCTTTTTTTTTTCTTTAAGTCCAATGACGATATCGATCATAATGTAATGCTATAATAAACCTGCATGGCATAAAAATGCAGCTCTTCCATCTCCTCTGATATGGGAATTATCTCATAATTACACCTGAAAAAAAACCCACAGAGACGAGGTTCACTAACGTAATGAGCTCTTGGAGACATCAAAAAGCAACAGAAGAACAAAGATGAGCAAAGCAAGTCGCGTGTGTAATATTGATTGGCTTGTCTTTGTTTCAGGTTTGTGAGTCTCGCGTGCATAATTACAGCGATAGAAGGGGCGCATTGTTGTTGTCTTTGGATGTGATATTGTGCTGCAGTTGTATCCAAATGCATATGACATTTTGTGATGTTGAATCAAAGTTTGGCTCCAGGTATGAGGGATCGTTGAGTTTGGATATTTGAGGAGAAGATTTTGGGAAAGAATGTGAGAGCGATGCAAAGACGAAAGGAAATGGAACCGAGAAGGAGAGAGTAGTGTAGTAGCAGAAGTAGTAGTAGTAGTAGTAGTAGTAGTAGTAGTAGTAGTAGTAGTAGTAGTAGTAGTAGTAGCAGCAGCAGCAGCAGTAGTAGTAGTAGTAGTAGTAGTAGTAGTAGTAGTAGTAGTAGTAGTAGTAGTAGTAGTAGCAGTAGTATTAATAGAAGAAGTAGTAGTAGTAGTAGTAGTAGTAGTAGTAGTAGTAGTAGTAGTAGTAGTAGTAGTAGTAGCAGTAGTAGTAGTAGCAGTAGAAATAGTAGTAGTAGTAGCAGCAGCAGTACTAATCGAAGTAGTAGTAGTAATAGTAGTAGTAGCAGTAGTAGTAGTAGTAGTAGTAGTAGTAGTAGTAGTAGTAGTAGTAGTAGTAGTAGTAGTAGTAGTAGCAGCAGCAGTACTAATCGTAGTATCAAAGTAGTAGTAGTAGTAGTAGTAGTAGTAGTAGTAGTAGTAGTAGTAGTAGTAGTAGTAGTAGTAGTAGTAGTAGTAGTAGTAGTAGTAAATGTATCAGTTAAAGAAGCAGAGATGACACGCGTTTTAACAAACTGGATGAAGGATTGTGCATAAGCTATAATTCATTTTCAATGTAATTCGAATCATTGAGTGTTCCTTATTCAAACCTCTTCTGGCCGGAAGTCAGTGCTGTCCAGTTCTGACCCCTGAGAGCGACAGTGCGAGCGGCTGTGTGTCCGTGTGTGTGTGTGTGTGTGTCTCAGTCAAGTGCCGCACCGCACGCTGTTGGGACAAGCCGGGATGCAGTAGCGAGGCGACACCTCAACCCCCTCTCTCTGCTTTCTCTCCCCTTCCCACTTCCTATCACTGCGTCTGTTACTAACCTTGGGTCGCCGCGCTTTAATTTAACTGTTTTTTTTTTTTGGTTTTTTTTTTCAACCGCGGTGCATGGCGAGTAGAATAGATTAGACTTTAGTTCTATTCTTCTTCCTCTTCTTCGCTTTTTGATTTACTTTTCGAAGGAGTTCGCTCCCCGCTAATTTTTTTTTTTTTTTTTTGTGGTACGCCAAAAATCTGCCCGAAACGCCGAAGAGAGCGTTGGAATTCCTGCCCGCGAGAAGTGAATATCTAGCTCTGTGGACCCTGCACGCACTAGCGTCGCTTCCAAGCTAGATCTAGATCTAGTAGCTCGATCTGCCACCACGGCGCAGCGGAGAGAGGGGACAGAGTACGGTTCCTGCATAGCAGCTACACTGGAAGAGAAGGGAAAGAATTTTCGGCGTGAGGCGCGTTGAATTTCTGATTTTAGAAGGTGATAATGGGATGGCTGTGATTGACACACTGTTATTGATACCTGGCCAGGTAGCGCGTGGTGGTGGTTACAGCCATCGCTGGCATGGAGGATGTTATTATTATTATTATTATTATTATTATTATTATTATTATTATTATTATTATTATTATTATTATTATTATTATTATTTTTATTATTATTACTATTTTTGTATTGAAAAAGTTTGGATATATTTTTTTTGGTTATCATTATTATAAGGATTATCTTGATATTTTTTTATTCTTCATTATCAGTATTGTGACTATTTTCGTCTCTTCTTCTTCTTCTTCTTCTTCTTCTTCTTCTTCTTCTTCTTCTTCTTCTTCTTCTTCTTCTTCTTCTTCTTCTTCTTCTTCTCCTTCTCCTTATTATTATTATTATTATTATTATTATTATTATTATTATTATTATTATTATTATTATTATTATTATTATTATTATTATTATTATTTTCATCATCATCATCTTTGACGTTGTTACTTTTATTAGTAAAGTTATTATTATCATTTTTATACTATTTTACTACTTATTTTTTTTTAAATACGAAGAGATTTCTAGTGGAATACGCATTTTTTTATGTCTTCCTCACCAGTTTGATTTAATTTTTTGTTTCTGTTATGCCTTTCGCACTGTGGATTTTATATCTTTATTTTTTTTTCTTTTGCAAGATGTGCCGTATATCAATTATGATCCTGACTGTTAAGTGTATTTTGTTTTTTTTTAAAAATTCCCCCCATCCTCCATCTTTTTTTTCTTTTTTTCTTTTAGGTAACTCATTCTGACGAGCTTTTTAAGGATTTTCACTCGGGATATTCCATCATTTAACGTGGATATTGCACACACTGGGTTTTTTTTTCTCGGAAAGTTCTGTGTTCCTATTTTTATTTTCAACATTGTATTCTGACGGATTATAACCCGTGCGGAAATACTTAGTGGCAGATTGTGTTTGGATTTTTCACTTTTACCCCAGGTAAGTTTAAAGTTCCTGTTTTCAGATTTTTAATCATAGTCCAGAGTTCTTAATATTTGATTACAATTTTATGGTCCTCTAAGATTCCAAATGAATTATTTTTTTGTGTCGGGTGCCTTTTTATCGCGCGAATAAAATGCCATAATCTGGAAAAAATGAAAAACAAAATCAACTAGCCTACTTTTCTCTTTTTTTTTATAGGCCTATAGTTAAAAAATGATATTCCTATAATTCTCATTTTAAAAACTTTTCCCTCTTTCTTTTTTTTTTTTTATATC
>JAWDGP010006471.1:517500-560000 GCA_033675545.1 Elysia crispata
TAAACCTGGCTGACCACTGTCCAGTAAGTGTTCGTAACCCTGGCTGACCACTGTCCAGTGACTGTTCATATACCTGGCTGACCACTGTTCATTGAGTGTTCACAGACCTGGTTGACCGCTGTCCAGTGACTGTTCATATACCTGGCTGACCACTGTTCATTGAGTGTTCACAGACCTGGCTGACCACTGTCTAGTGACTGTTCATATACCGTGCTGATCACTTTTCATTGAGTGTTCACAAACCTGACTGACCACTGTCTAGTGAGTGTTCGTAACCCTGCCTGACCACTGAACAGAGAGTGTTCACAAACCTGACTGACCACTGTGCAGTGAGTTTTCGTAACGCTGGCTGATCTCTGAACAGAGATTGTTCATAGACCTGGCTGATCAGTGAACAGAGAGTGTTCATAAATTTAGCTGACCACTAAACAAAGTGTGTTCATTAGATTGGCGGACCACTGCTCAGGAATAGCTGCTTTTCTACACCAGAACATAATTATGCGCAAACGTGTACATGTTTTCAAAATACAGTGTAACGCTGTTAGCCCGAAACTTTACAGAGAGCAAGAAAAATTTGGGCCTAAACATATAAGTTCGGCCAGGTTAATTAACTTAAGAAAAAAAGATGTTTTGATGACTTAACAACATTTGAAAAAAAAATTAGCCGCGTGCTTTGGTTTCAGCGTTTACTTTCCACCTTTACTTGCCAATGTTTGAATGAGCGGTTCTCGTTATATTGATCTCTTGACAACAGCCAGAGCGAAACTGCGTTTGTGTGTGTCTGTGTGTGTGTGTGTGTTTTGTTTTGTTTTGGGGGGAATGCTGTGTCTTCAGATCAGTAGTTTCTGAGGAAGAAATCTCTCATCATGAGACAAAAATGAGGATTGCCTATTATTTAGAAGTCTACGATAAGGCTAAGAGTATCTCTCTCTCTCTCTCTCTCTCTCTCTCTCTCTCTCTCTCTCTCTCTCTTTATTTTTATCTCTCTCTCTCTCTCTCTCTCTCTCTCTCTCTCTCTCTCTCTCTTTGTCTCTTACAACCCCTACAACTGCTACCCCGTCCTTTAACACACAGAGCACAAAACAAGCCAGGTACAAAACAATGGGCTTGAAATTAATACCATACCACACAGTGGAGTCCACTTTAAGGGGACTCCTTTAAAGGAAATTCTTGCTTAAACCCAACTCTGTTTGACAGTCCTATTTTGTATTTCTTTATATAATTACACTGTATATATATTTGCAATGGGTAAAGACAACTCATTTGTTCAGTCCCGAAGCGTTGGCTTTATCCAGATTGCACTATAGTTCATTGCAGCAAGAGGTATATAATATCATTCTGTTTGCTCTGCAGCACAGAGAAACATTTTCCTGTCAGAGACTTGTCAATTTTTGCTTTTACTGCTGCCCACTCCCTGACACTTCCTGTTATGGAAAGAAAGAATGGTTCTGCTTTGGTGGCATGCACACAATAGATAAATTTAATGATTTGCCGGCTAATTTATCTCGACAGACATAATGAATGTTGATCTGCATGCCTAAACTTTAATGATACAATAAAATCTATAAGACTTCACTTTTTGTCCATAATTTTTTCTCTGTTTTTGTATCTCGAAACATAAATTTTGATCGATTCTTTCTGGATTTTAATGCCCGCTTGCAAATATTTGTCGTTGTATGTGTTTAAACATTTTGCCGCATTAAAAAAAAGACACGAACGTAAATATTGTTAAACTGGGTTCTTGACAGTGCCACTCTGTGATGATTTCTCTCGCTTTGTCTGTTTGTCTGAAAATCTCTCTCTCTCTCTCTCTCTCTCTCTCTCTCTCTCTCTCTCTCTCTCTCTCTCTCTCTCTCTCTCTCTCTCTCTCTCTCTTACTCTCTCTCTCTCTGTTTTTCTTCCCCTCTCTTTGCCACTCTCTCTATCTCTTTCTCTCTGTTTCTTTCATTGTCTGCCACACTCTTTTCTTTTCTTTTCTTTTTTTTAAATTTTTTTCCCTATTGTATCTTCAGAGAGACTTCGGGGAGAAATTAGGCAATAAAGAAATCACAACCGCACTATTTGCATATTATTTACGGTGTACATGCAAGAATAGATCTCCCATTCTGAAATTTCATGGGCTGTCATGACGGTTGGTGGGATTCGAGTGCCAAGCACGCCTGGACGTGTATGATTATATAGATCCGTGGTTGCAACTAGGGAAGTCTGGGTTAGGTAACAAGTCACAAAAATTTGTGCCCATGTCAATTCGTGTTTATTCAACGCTGCATAATCTGTGAAATGGCCTTCGCCTGCGATCTTTGCATCAACAAATCATTCAATACAAGATTCTTGGCTATTGTCGAAAAGGGAAGGTGAGGAGTTGATATGGAGGCGATGATAGGGGAAAGAAGGATAAGTGTTGAGAGGATGGGAGAGAGAGAGAGGGAGAGAAAGATGACAAGGAGTATTAGAAATGGGTGATGGATGAAAACAAAAAAAAAAGTAGAAAAGTATTTGAATAGATAGGTAGGCAGAGGGGAACGAAATGAGGTGTTAATTAGAGAGAAAGGTAAGAAACGGAAGGGAGAAAGAGAGTGAGTGAGTGAGAGAGAGAGAGAGAGAGAGAGAGAGAGAGAGAGAGAGAGAGAGAGAGAGAGAGAGAGAGAGAGAGAGAGAGAGAGAGAGAGAGAGAGAGAGAGAGAGAGAGAGAGAGAGAGTGAGAGAGAGAGAAAAAGAGAGAGAGAGAAAGAGAGAGAAAGAGAGTGAGGGAGAGACAGACAAACAAAGAGAAACAGGCAGAGAGAGTGACAGAAAGTAAGAGACAGAGACACAGACAGACAGAGAGAAAGGGAGAGACAGAGAGATAGAGAGAGACAGAGAGAGGACAGAGATTTGTACAGGAGAATGATGAAGGTTACTTGTCAAACAATGAAAGCAAGTGTGCTCAAGAAGAGAAAGTTGAACATCTTTAACACAATATGCCATTTATTTCCCTACCAGCAGGTGGCGAAAGAGCGCACACTTACTCCACAACTCGCCATGCAGTTTGAAAAATATAAAATAGATGTAGGCCTATGTATATATCCAAAACCAGAAAGAAAGAAAATATGTCTGGTGCTTGGATAGGGAAAGGGTGCGTTGGGGGAGAGGGGGAGGGGGTTGTAAATTCATGAAAAGAGGGAAGACAAAAACATCTTTCCTCAAAAAAAAAAAAAAAAAAAACTGAGAGAGAGGAAGAAAAAGATAGATAGATAGATAGATAGATAGATAGATAGAGAGAGAGAGAGAGAGAGAGAGAGAGAGAGAGAGAGAGAAAGAGAGAGAGAGAGGCATGATAAATGAATTATTTCCAATTCAGTTCTCATAAATCGTTACGAATGGAAAAATCTCTCCCCCCAAATTCCCCCCAAAAAGAAATAAATAAAAAAAAAAAAAAAGCTGTCCGTCATTTTTACCCGTAGCAAGGCATAGATTTAACTAGTTTGTACGCGCGCAAGCCATTAATTCCTTGTTATAACGGGAAATGCCACCACGCGACTGCTGTTTACATTAAATTTGGCCAGCTCTTTAAAACAATGTCACGGACATTTTATGGCCAATTAAAAATAAAATTACAAAAAAAAAAAAAAGAATAAACAATTTTCATTTTTTCTGGTTGGTTCTAGACGGGGCATTGTTTCCTCTTCAATTCCTTTATTTCCCTCCAGCTTATAATTCTGTCTGTCTGTCTGTCTGTCTGTCTGTCTGTCTGTCTGTCTGTCTGTCTGTCTGTCTGTCTGTCTGTCTCTCTCTGTCTCTCTCTGTGTGTTTTATTGCTTTAGCATTCAGTTCTTACCTGTTTATATCGTGGATTCCTTGTTTTGACAGCCCGTTTTGTTTAATCCTCTAACTGCAATGTGATAGGATTTGTAAGGAATAAAGAAAGTTACAAACAAAGCAAGAAGGCAATTTTGAAAATCGGAATGTTATGAGATTAAAAAAAAAACAAAAACAAAAACAAAACTGGCGAAAATTGCTTCTTATCCTTTTCTTCCCCCCTCTAATTTTATCTATTCTAGTTCCCTGCTTCACCGTCTCCTTCCTGATATATATTTTCTTTTTGTTTTTATCCTGATCCTGAACTTCTATCTGTATGCCTACCTGTCAGTGTGTCCTTATCTCTCTCTCTCTCTCTCTCTCTCTCTCTCTCTCTCTCTCTCTCTCTCTCTCTCTCTCTCTCTCTCTCTACTTATAACATCTTTCATGCCACCTTGCATTTTCACCTGCTCTTTACTGTACATCCTCTATCTCTCCCTGTCTCTCTATCGTTTATCTCCTTTTCTCGGTCTGTCTGTCTTTCTGCTCTTTCTTCCATGTAAATCTAAACTATTTGTCTTCCGAAAGTCTTTCATAGAGTCTTATACGGAGGAAACTTTCTTCTTTGTCCCCGCCCCCCCATCCCCTTTCTCTCCCTCATTTGCTCCTCCTCTTTTCTTCCTTTTTCTCGCATCTGCTCCTCTTTGCGTATAGTTACATCTCCCCAAAAAGATACATCTACTACCCCCTCCTCCATCCCTCTCTCCATCTCATTTTCCCTCCATTTTCCCTACTAATACATACACAACCCAAGCATGCGCTTTTCTATTCAGTCATTTTTCCCCCTTAGCTTCAACACAATGCACCGACATTTTTCCTTTCTTTTCTCTTCTTTTTCCTCCTCACTTCTGGATTTTACTCTTCATCCTTTGAGCCAATTATGTTTCAATTTAACAATGGCATTGGGAATTCCACCAGGAGGGAAAAAAAAAAAAGAGAAAGGAAGAAGAATGGAAGCAATGTCCTTCACGTATTGTGTGCTCCTGACATAAAAGGCTGCAGGTATTGTTGGTGGGGAGCTTGGTACAAGTGTTCACAAATTTAACACCGAAGCCTTAGAGTTTCGAGACTTATGGTTTCTTTTCCCGGATCAGAGAATACCGTGTCGGTTTTATCACACGTCTAAAATACCCGGGTTCTGATCCGCCGGGTTCACACAAGCATAATGGTATGCAAATATCAGACTCTTAGGAGGAAATGGGTGAGAGTGATGGTGAACGAAAAGGAAGGAGAGAGTAGAAAAGAGAGGGTGAAGTAGAAGCATAGGTTAGGATGAGGGAGAGTGAATTAGATAGAAGGATAGATAGATAGAGAGAGAAAAGATGAGAGAAAGAGAAACAGGTCAGATGGATAGATAGATCTAGATAGAAAGATATATAGATAAATTGATAGACAGATAAATAGAGAGGAAGTCAGAAAAAAAAGCGATGAATAGATAGATAATTATACAGAGTGAGTGGGGGCGAGAGAGAGAGAGAGAGAGAGAGAGAGAGAGAGAGAGAGAGAGAGAGAGAGAGAGAGAGAGAGAGAGAGAGAGAGAGAGAGAGAGAGAGAGCATTGGAAAAGGTCATTGCCTCCCCCTGTAATCTGTGCTGTCAAGTAGCAGACGGCTCTTGGACAGTTGTGAGTGATCTCCCTTGTTACGACTTTTCTAGATCTCTACGTCATTCAGTTTGACTGCGTTCACAGGGCAATCTCTCATCTAGCACCAACCACTACGTCTTGTTTTTCCGAAGCTTGTATACAGCATCCACACGTCTATATTTCATTATATTATATGATTGAATGCCTTGTTCCGCTTTCGAACTTTTTCCCTTATAAGTGAACCATTTTCAAGGTTTGTGTCGTTTTACCTCGTTAATTTTTGATTGATGTCAATGGGTACCCGCACTGGCTAGACGGAAAGATAACGAAAGAACCAAAACTGAATATTCGCTGTACAGGAGCACTAGAAATCAACAATACTTTGAATTTTCTTGGACTGATATGGAATTCGTACAGCATTCAATAAGTACAGCTCAAAATCACATTTAGCCCCATAGTGGTTTTTTTCGGTAAATCACCATAAAAACTGGGATTGTGCCTCTGATAAACGATAATTCATTGTAACCTATAAACTAAACAACTGCTGTAAAACAAGATCATACGGTCAGCTGAACTCTGCGGCGATGACCTGAGCTCAACTCAGGACTCATTGAATGAAAAGCTTTAATGCTACAGTGGCAACCGGCCAGAAATCGGTTTTAATTGCAGTCAAACCGCGGATACCGATAGCAGTAAAAGGTATTGAGTCTTGGATAGAGACCAAGTCTTGAGGTCAATTACGGCTGGACTGTCAAACAAACCAAACACACTTATCAAGCAGGTGCGCATTGCAAGAGCAATAGATCGAAACTACAGGGTATTACCGGATATTGCCGCATTTATCGCGTATTGCTGTGCAGAAGACGTCTTCAGTTTACAATGCAAACAATCTAAGTGCAATCTATTAGGTCTATCTGTACCAGTCCTCTGGAAGTGAAATAACAAACTTAGTTTTCAGAATGATCTGTATAGTTACAAGGCATGTAAAAGCATACAAAATGTTTATATTAGTGGTGGTGATGATTGTAGAATAAGAGGCTTACAAGAGGAGCCCTAGTGGTTGTAGTAGCAGTAGCAGTAGCAGTAGCAGTAGTAGTAGTAGTAGTAGTAGTAGTAGTAGTAGTAGTAGTAGTAGTAGTAGTAGTAGTAGTAGCAGCAGTAGCAGCAGCAGCAGCAGCAGTAGCAGCAGCAGCAGCAGCAGCAGCAGTAGCAGCAGCAGCAGTAGCAGCAGCAGCAGTAGCAGCAGCAGCAGCAGCAGCAGCAGCAGCAGCAGCAGCAGCAGCAGCAGCAGCAGCAGCAGCAGCAGCAGCAGCAGCAGTAGCAGCAGCAGCAGCAGCAGCAGCAGTAGTAGCAGCAGCAGCAGCAGTGTAGTAGTGTGCTGTGCAGCAGCAGCAGCAGCAGCAGCAGCAGCAGCAGCAGTAGTAGTAGTAGCAGTAGCAGCAGTAGTAGTAGCAGCAGCAGCAGCAGCAGTAGTAGTAGTAGTAGTAGCAGTAGCTGTAGCTGTAGTGCAGCAGCAGCAGCAGCTGCAGCAGTAGCTGTAGCAGTAGCTGTAGCAGTAGCTGTAGCAGTAGCAGTAGCAGTAGCAGTAGTAGTAGTAGTAGTAGTAGTAGTAGTAGTAGTAGTAGTAGTAGTAGTAGTAGTAGTAGTAGTAGTAGAAAAAAGTGTGAGAGTAAGAAGATAGATGAAAAGTTAAGTAACTAGAACAGAAAAAGAAAATTATTCTTTTTTTTGACGTATCTTTCCTCACTTCGTGGAAGAAATAAGCTAATATCATTACCGTTTGCTGTAGCTCATGTAAAACAACTTAAGCAAGGCAAAGCAAAACAGATTTATGCGCTGAAGGTGCAAAATGCATTGAAAAAACAGTTTCTGTCCGCTCGCTCTTGTGATACTCGTCTCAGATTTTGGTCTCTAGAGAGAATCAGTGAGTAGCTCTTTAACATCTCTTCCGAGAAAATGCAACCAAAAAACGAAAAAAAAAAAGTCTATCTACTAGTTTGACTTCAGTTTGAACGTGCGTCTATTTCCCACCTTTAAACTGTTTTCTTGGTGTTGTCCTTGTCTTCATACGTAGCCAGCCCTAGACAGACATCTGCATCCACTTGCCGTTATTGCACGTGCAAAATCGATGACTTTTAGGACGGAACATGCACCTGATCATACATATTACCGTATTCACTTCTCCATCTTTCCACGCTAAGAATTTTACTTCCTTTTCATCTTCATCTTCTTCCTGCTATTGTCTCCACTCTTTCTTTCCCAATCTTTGCTACCTCGTTCTCCATTTTTTCCCGTAATGCCTTGCCTGTTTATCCTGCCGTGGCATCTCCGCCTCTTTCCTCTTCTTCTGAGCGGTGATTAATTTAACAGCTTTCTTTTCGGTAGCGTGCTCTTGTCGTTGTTTTGCTCCAACCCATCACTATCCTTCAACTAATTGAATGCCCCTGCTTCTTGGTACTCTTCTCCTTGAAGATCCTGTTTTTGCTGCTTCTAACTGCTGTTCTGCTGCTGTTCCTGCTGTTTCACTATGCACCTCCTATTCGGCGAATTTGTGAAAGTCCTCTTCTCTATGCTCTCTCCTTCTTCAGGTGAAATTATTCCTTCTCTTTTCATCCCTGTCTTTTCCTTTTATTGTTGTCCTTACTCTTTCTGTAATCCCTGCCGATTCCTTTTTGTATAATCCTTGTAAATGCCGTTGTTATCCCTTCCCTCTCTTTTTGCTGCTGTTGTCTTTACTCTTCTCTATCTGCAACGACTTTATCTCTGCTCTCTTCCATCCCTTTGCTTTTCTCTAGTTCTTACTCTCCAATTTCAGCTTATATTCTATTCACCCCAGCCTCTACCACTGCTCAACATGCCCTGCTCTCTCTGATGTCTTCACTTTATTTACTTATCTCTCATCCTTTTTACCGCCTCCATCTTTCCTGAACTTCCTCCAGCCTCCTTTTACTTCATACTCCCCCCTCCCCCCTTATCTCCCTCTCTCTTTCTCTCTCTCTCTCTCTCTCTCTCTCTCTCTCTCTCTCTCTTTCTTCTCCTCTCTTCTCTTCTCTTTTCTGACCTCTATCTCTTGCTCCCTCACTCTCACACTCTTTTTCTCCACTTCCTGAACCTTATCAAACATGATGCCTCTCCAAAAGGCACTAGATCTTCATTTCTACACACACACACACACACATACACATACACACTTAGACACTCACAACATAAACACAGAGAGACAGAAACGAGAGGGCATGATTGTGATAGACTTTAAGTGACCGATCCTTATTTTGATAAGAAATATTTCGAGACCCCCACACATGATGAGAAATGGCAAGGGGAGTAATTGGTTTCAGGCATCAAAGAAACGCCAGAAATATTCTTTTATTTTATTTCTTTCCTCCTTTGCTCATTATTCTTCCTGTCTTTTCTAGGTTGCTCTTGTAGTCATACTATTAACGTTACTTAGAGAGAGAAAAAGACTGAGAGGAATTGAATGTTGCTGATTTTTTGTTTATTCCGATTAGCTTGATGGTCTGGCTTGATCTAGATCTAAATTTAGCGATAGTTTTCTCTGAGAGCTTTATTTTTCATAACAGAAAAGTGCCCTAAAAAAAACAAACAAACAAACAAACAAAAAAGAACGAGACAAAAAACAACAACGCAAAAAAACTTGTTCCAAAGTACAAAAAAGCTCAATCCACAGAAACCCACATCTTGAATTTAAACACTCCAGAACTACCTCTGATGCCGATATCTGTTTGCTTTTTTTTATTATTGCGACAAACTATCTTTAATAGTTTTTTAATTCACCCTTCAGGAAAATAAAGAACAAATAAAAAAAAAAAAAAAAAAAAACACACATTTTGTAGAAACAAGAGTTTCGCATCGATGTTGAAGGAATAAAAAAAAAGAAAAAATAAGAGAAAAATAAGAATGAAGAAGATAAAAAAATATTTATGAAACTGAAAAGGCTAAAACAAATACCACATCCAACATGCTTTAAATCTCTCCCACAGCCATAAAGACAGACAATCTGGTTGTATAATTTCCCGTGCGAAGTCTGTGGTTTGGTTTAGGGTCGTGTCTCTTCTCTCATATCCCACAGGGCTCACAGATAAAGATCTTACATCAATACTTTTGATCACTGGTCTATCGAGGATCTCCGCTAGCTTTGATGTACACTTTGAAGTTTTTCCTCCCTCTCTCTGTAAACGCTTTTTCTGTTTGTCTTTTAATGATGAAACATGCGCACTTTGTTTACACAATATTCGCCGACACGTCTTTTCTTACCAGTAAAGATCCGCTTATTATTACACAAGTTCCTTGTCTACTTTTAATTGGGATTTTGTCTCGGGTACGGGCATTTTACTTCGGTGATTTTGTTCTTATCTCTTTGTGTTGTTTTGGTTCTCTTACAGCCCTTCAATCCACCTCTCTATCTCTCTCCCTCTTCTTCCTTTTCTCTGCCTCTCTCTCTATCTCTGCTCTCTCTCTCTCTCTCTCTCTCTCTCTGCCTCTCTCTCTCTCTCTCTCTCCCCCTCTTGTCTATCCCTACACACTTCCCGCTTTTGTGTCTTTCTCAGATTGTCATGAAATCTGTCTGTTCCACCTCTCTGTCTATCTCTTTCTGCCTGACTGTCTGTCTCTGTCTCTGTCTCTGTCTCTGTCTGTCTGTCTGTCTGTCTCTCGACGTCTTTTTCACAAACTGAGACAAACTTGAAGTCTGTAAGTGACTTTTCAGTTTTATAAAACCAGTTCATTTTCATGCTCAAATTGCAATTGCATTGAACGCACAACATCAGTGGCTGTTGAACTTCTCACTAATTCCAAAATACCCATAAAGGCTTTAGGCAGTCAGTTCATTTCACTCAGTCGTTAGTGTATATTACCCTTGTGCCTCATCTTTTAAACCTGCTCTGTCTGAAGGGAACGCATAGATGGGAAACATACAGTAGCGGTATATTAAGTCAGACAATCAATCTTGGCTGGTATTAATAGATGCGTTGAACTTTACGATACACCGTAGCCAATACTAAAGCATTGGCTTATGATTGTCGGAAGTTGATTTTGTATCTATGAATACAGCCCCTTGTCCACGAAAATTTGATCACCGGTGGTTGTGGAAATAGAACATCTGACCAAAGATCTTCAGGGTTCGCTCGTGGACGGTCCAAACCCACACTATTGGACATCGTCTTCTCTGTCACCGCGGAGATGGTTGGTATCCGAAGTTGGGTCGGACATCACGTCGCTATGTATAAACTATATCAATGAATCAATTTGACTAAAGGGTAAAGAAAAAACAATCTTCCAGATAAAACACTTACTAGGCCTTGGATCATGGCTTTTCAGATGTGGTCGGGGTATGTCTACAAACCATTGTACAAAAGACTTGACTACATCTTATAAAATTAGTTTAATCTCCATTTCAGCCTCCATGAGCGAAACAACCAAAGACAAAATCACGTTTTTTTCCCTGTAGGCGAGAATAATATTAAATATATTATTAACATTGGACCGAAACAGCCAGTTACAAATACAAAAGCTGAGTCTTTCCAATGGGTGTCATCAGCAGCTGGGTCAACTTTGAGTAGGGATTAGAAGCATCACCAAGAGTGCATAATCTTACCCCATCCCCTTGCTGAGTCCTGCCCAGTTGACCTCAGAATCAGCCCTGTCACCGCCTGCAGTAGTAACCCAGTAGCCCCGCTCCAGATATTATTCTATGTCCACGAGCTCGCCAAGCCTTTGAAAGGGGTTTTTAATGATGCTGGATAAAGATTAGCTATATCCTTCGTGCGCATGCGCCATATATCCGTATGGCCCATGACATACACGTAATCGACAGCTGCAGGGGACGGCGGGAAAAAAGCTAGATTCCTGATAATAAAGTTTGGCGCAGAAACAATAATGGTTTGTTTCTGTTTTTATATTTTCGTAACGTCTCTCTCTCCCCCCCCCCCCCCCCTCTTTCTCTCTCTCTCTCTCTCTCTCTCTCTCTCTCTCTCTCTCTCTCTCTCTCTCTTGTTATTTTTCATCTCCTTCAAACTATGATTACATCTGCGCGTTTAGCTTATATTTTCATAAATCCATACGAATATTGCTCTAGGTCAAGCTACCATGATTAAAAAAAAATATGGGACTAAGTAATTGATGTTCATGATAGATTCTCGCTGGGGAAGCTTAAGTTAATAAATGATTTTTCAATATATATTTTCCAAAAATCTAGTTTGCTTAACTCTCTCTCTCTCTCTCTCTCTCTCTCTCTCTCTCTCTCTCTCTCTCTCTCTCTCTCTCTTTTTTTCTGACTCCTTCTTTCTCTTTATACGCTCTCCTTTTCTATTCCTTTTCTATTTCTCTTTCGACCCACCTGCCTTTCTACTCATTTATCAAAATATCTACCTATCTATTTATTAATCTATCTAACTATCTATCTGCCTATCTCTCTTTCAATCTCCCGATTCTAACATTGAAAAAGTCTCGAAATTTTCCAGTTCATTCTCTGACAAAGTAGTTTACCGATAGATCTATTCAGTGCTCTGGGTACGGACTCTGTGTACAGAGAGCAGATTGCTGACAATTGTTTATAGATCAGACATCTGCATAGCTTGCTGCTGTTTTTATGTTATCCTCCACGCCCTGGTCTGCCTAGGTAAAATCTTTGTACACCCTGTTACCTTCCAGCATAAAGACAGAAGGTGGTAGAAAAGGCTAAGGTTTGGGAATTGGAAGACAAGCAAAAAAAAAAGAGAGGAAAAAAGAAAAAGAGAGAGAGAGAGAGAGAGAGAGAGAGAGAGAGAGAGGGAGAGAGAGAGAAGGAGAGAGAGAGAGACAGAGACAGACAGACAGACAGACAGACAGAAGGAGAGAAGCAGAAAGATTCCTTTTCAATGATCGCATTCAGGAATAACAAAAATTTGAAGTAACGTATTAATAATATCAACACATAATACAGATTGTTTCTTCCTTTCTCGATTAATGAACGGCAGTAGCCCATCATGATAGGAGATTCTCGATTAGTCTCACACACTCACATTCATTCCCTCCTTACCTCTCTTTCTCCCTTTATCTCTTTTACTCTCTCCGTTTCCTCTTACTCTCCCTCTCTCTCCCTCCCTCTTACTTTCTCCGCATTTTTCTCACGCGATTGCTTTTCTCGTTTCGTAGATCTCTCAACCTACCTATGGAGGATAGATCCAACTTTACTCTGTCTGTACTTACCTGACTCTCTCTCTCTCTCTCTCTCTCTCTCTCTCTCTCTCTCTCTCTCTCTCTCTCTCTCTCTCTCTCTCTCGCCCCCCCCCCTCCCCCCTCCGACATCCCCTTTTTTGATGTTATTACCTCCTTACCTCCCTCCTCCTCCGCCTACTCATTGTTATAACTTGTCTTCCTCACTTTCTATTACCTGTCTCCTCATTACTATTACCCGATTCCCCTCCCCCCTCCCCCCTCCTCCTCACAGACCACTGTAGACCCTTCCCTCAAAGCGTGATCTCACCCATCATTGTCACCCCATCTCCTCGATCTGTCATCAGGATGAGCAGTCTGTTTGGGGGGTTCCCCTCCCCTACGACATGTGTCCACCAGATCTCGTCAATGAAGGGAATGCTCGCAATGAGATTGAACTGAACAAAAAATAAAAGAACTCGTGTCTTCAGCGGGATAGTGCACTTTTCTTCAACAAGAAAAGAAAATCCTAGGCAGTTTGACGTAAAGAAAATATCACATTGTTTAGAAGATTACATTCATACTCTCTTAATCTTAGCTTAGTTAAAACTTGCTCACACTTAGATGCTGTTGTGCTACCGTTGTTTTGCATTTAAAAGAACATTCTCTTCATAGAATTTTTCAAGGATATTTGGGATCACCTGGGATGCTTAGGGAACTTCCTTCACATATGTACAAGATAGAAGCACTAAAAGCCAACGCAATGATAGGTCAGTAGATAAATACCGACAAATAGATAGGAAATAGAGACAGAGATAGAAAGATAAACAGATGGATCTATAAAGGCAGTTAACTAAATGAATGACAAGGACAGAGATATCGTTGAAATATACTAATACTTATATAAATTACTTAATGCTTAGAAAGATAAAAGGAAAGATGGGTAAGGATTAAGAGAGACGAGCAGATAAATAGAAAAGTAAATATCGTTAAATAAGACTTTGGTTTAGCAGTTAAAGAAATCAATAAATGAACAAAGAGCTAGAGACAAATACGAGGGATTGAAGAAGTAACACATTCTCCATGAAAAATAACTTGGCAAGCCGAGAGCTAAATTAACTATCAATTGGATGCAATTATTAAAAAAAAAAAACAACAACAACACAAAAAATGAAAAAACACATGGGTTTAAACAGAATACTCACCACAGACAAGTAGGGTCTAGTACTTTTTTTTTTAAATTACTCATGTCCGCTAATTTTAAATCCCTGGACATGCGAAATATTCATCTACGGCTGAGTGAGTCCTTGGTTTTTTTTTTCTCTGGCGTTGAATTATGTCTCTCATAAATATTACGCCTCCAGAGGTATTTGCGGCCCTAGAAGTAATAATTGCTGACTCACATCACTGTTGCTGTAAAACTTAACGGCTTGTTTGTTTCAAAGAATGCGCATTAATTTACCTTTGTGTAAAGCATTCCTTCGCATGCATGCGTACATAATTAAATTTTGCATATATTTTTTTATTGAAGATGTCATTATTTTTATTTTTCGGAAAGAAAAGACACATTCATGGCTAATAAAATGATAATTATGTGAGGAGGTGTTGTGCTGGTAGTGAAATTAAAATAAAAAAAATCTGTACGATGCTTGCATATCGGCCGCTGTAACTTAATGATGGTAGTAACCAATTGTCTATGACGGAACTCGGATGCCAAATATTTTTTGGGAGGTCGGTTATTAGATTCGGCTGGTTTTTCAGGTTAGCGTTGAGTTTCGGCCAATGCTGAGAGGGCAAAAGTGAGGGGGGGGGGGGGCGAGAGAGAGAGAGAGAGAGAGAGAGAGAGAAAGAGAGAGAGAGAGAGAGAGAGAGAGAGAGAGAGAGAGAGAGAGAGAGAGAGAGAGAGAGAGAGAGAGAGAGAAAGATAGATACAAACTGACAAAGCGTTTCACAATGAGCCTCAAATTGTGGAGCTACTTGTAATAGTTGTGTTAGCTTATCTCAAAATAGAAAGAACAAATGCAAGTTAATCATAATAGCAGTGGTACCTCTGAGTTGTTTAACGTTCCATAATAATATATCTCTCTCTCCGTGTCTGTTTGTGTGTGTGTGTGTGTGTCTCTCTCTCTCTCTCTCTCTCTCTCTCTCTCTCTCTCTCTTCCAATCTAACAGACCCACAGGTTACAGTTCAATCCACTTTATCTGACGCGATATAAGCAGTGTCGCCATAACTATAATGATATGAACCGTGATTTTTCTTCAATGTTACGCTTCGTTAAAAAAAAAAAAAAAAAGGGCAGGAAGTTGACCAAGAGTGTAAAAATAGTCTGAAAAATCGGAATGAAAAAAAGAAAGAAAAACAACAAGTGGACTCTTTGCGAGTTGAACGACTATAAAGTACTGAAAATTGACTCCATGTCGCTTGCTGTTTGGGCGTAACCGGAAACGCCCATTTTTTTCACTTTCTTTTAAATTCCTGTCCATTCCTGGCAAAAAGTGCAGTTCCTTATCCGAGGGCAAAAGTAGTTACTACGGTACCAGTCATTACATTCTACCTGTTAGTAATGTCTATCGTATGGTACTCTATGATTGGGTGCACAAACTTGACAAGAAAAGTACAATTCCTCTTCTTTTTTTTTTTTTTTTTTAAATCCGGGATCTATTACATAAGTTAAAAAAAAAAAACAAGAGCAAAAATTATAATCATTAATCAAATTCATAATGAGACAACGATTGAGAGGATAAAAACATTGTTGATGCATTCCTTTCATCTAAGAGATAACTTTTAATTTTTATCTTCCTGAGGCGAATACTTTTTCAAACCATTTTGGCTCTTTAAACAGCATGTATTTCCCTAGTTTCGTGGCGTCTTGGAACATGCAACAAAAAGGAGCTGAAAACTTGAAATGATTGGTCTTTTTTTTGTTTGTCATATAGGCGATTATCATACTGCCAAACTGCCCTTGAACGTATACTGACTCTTGCAAAGTTTTTTTTTTTTTTTCTGAAATACATTCAATTGGTTCTTTTCGATCTAAATGAAACCACGGCGGACAAGTCTCCTCCGAAAAGCGCTAATTTTCTTCAAAGACTCGTGTGTACACGCCCTAGATTGTTTGTCTGTTTAGGACACGATAGAGAGATCTTAAAAAAAACATTGAGGCGTTTAGCAAGACGGTAAAAACCAGCTTAGCAAGTGGGGAGCCGTGTTTGTTGATGGCTCGCATGCCGTCGTTAAGCTGTTTTTTCACTGCTGTGAACTGACAGCTGAAATCTTAGCACCAAACCTGTGGGGTCGGCCATGTTGACTTTTCAAACTTGTGGTCATCTTCATCATCGTCGTTGTGGTTGCAGTGGTTGCTGCGATTGTAATTCCTCTGATAAAACTGATGTTGTTGTTATTGTTGTTTTTGCTTCTTTTGTTGTCGTTTCTGTTAAGGTTACTGCCATTGTGGAATCTCTCTATTGTTATCTTTGAATTCTTCAACTTTCCTTGCCATCTTCGTCGTTACCTTTTTAATTGTGATTGCTGCATTTTGTTTCAGCTAATTTTGTTGTCTACAGATTGTCTAGTCTGCAAGACCCTTGAAACGTTTTAATAGCCATCCTCAACATAATTTGTTGATGGCGATAGTAATGTTTGGTAAAAGTGAGGACAATGTTATACTCGTAGTAAAGTTAATGAAAATGGGGAAGAGGAAGTAAAGTAAAAAAAAAAAAATGAAGTTTATTATTGTAACAGTAGAGAGAAACACAATATAGTTTGAAAGAAGTTTTAGTGAAGTTATAATTATGTTGATGGATATGGCGGTGACAGGACCGTCATTGTTTACAAAATAGGCTTACATGTCGGGTGCATCACAGTTGGTAAGGTTAGAACACTAGTTCACGTAGACCTACCGCTGAAAAATATAAGGGATTGTTTGCACTGATTTTGGTAACGATGATGTTGATGATGATGATGATGATGATGATGATGATGATGATGATGATGATGATGATGATGATGGTGATGATGATGATGATGATGGTGATGATGACGATGATGATGATGAGGATGTTGATTATGGGGAAGCAATGATGACGATTATGATGATGATAATGATGGTGATGTTGAAGATGATGACGATGTTGATGGTGATGGTAATAACGATACTGATAATGGTAATGGTAGTGATGATGACGTTATTAATCACATATTCCAAACCCAACACAGGATGGTTCAGAAACCCAACTGAGCTAAATAGTTACCTCCTGTCCCCCTTTTCCTCCACATAAAAAAAAATTAGAAAAAAAAATCTCTAACCCAAGAGTAATTACTCTAGATTGCCTCAGCACCTGCTGTAGGTAATATCCAGCCTTAATCAGTAGGTGTTTGTAGTTTAGAATATAGGGGGCGTGGATTTAGTTTCCCATACAACACAATACATCAAAGGTTTTTCCCCCGACTATTTTACTCCCTTAACTAATAAAAAATCAGTAGTTTCACACGCTTCGATGATGTAACTGCAGAGGTAGGAAAGATCTTGTTGCCACTAGTAAAGAACTTAACACCTTTACACAATGACTTTGCACTTTTACTGCTGTCCTCTTTAGATGTTTTTAGCCCCACCTGCAGGCCGAATCAAATGCCATTGATCAACACTGGACAGCACCTAATTCTGGACTTTCCCGATCTATTTAAAGATCGTTTTAAACGCTCGTACAAGGTTGTGGCGGACAAACAAAAACTGGCTTGCGGGAATTCACAGCTTCCCCACTCAACTGCGTCTATAGGAAACTAAAAGTTTAAAATAGATACGGATTATAAAAAGAAGATTTTATTCCATTTCTTAACTGATTATAATAAAGGAACACTTTAGAGTTGTAAACGAAAAATGGTTTGGTACGAGAAAATGAAATCGTTGGTAGTTTATTCCGCGATATAGATTTTTAAATGCCCCTATGGTTTTCGCATAGATTCTTAAATTACTGATTGTTATCTACTGAAAATTTTGTCAAATTTCTCTAGTGGTTGCTTGGATATAATTATGAATTCGTGTTACATGTCTCAATACAATCATGATCTAAAGTCAAAACCAAATTGTTCCTATCAAAGCCTTGAATGAAGAAAATGAGAAAAACCGCTCTGCTATTTTGGTAGAGATTCAACATGAGATTATCTTTACAACTCGTGGTCAACTATTAGGCATGGCATTTCCACAATACAAGGTAGCCGTGGCCCCATACTATCTGTAGAGGACTTTAGCGAAGCATCCTTTTAGCTCTGTCATGCCTGACGGGGGCTTAAATTTAATAATTACGCAAGAAGGCATGAGATCACCGCGTTGTGGCAGCTATGTCAAATAACAAACAAGCAAACAATCAATCAACCCCCTAAGCTCGAGAAGAGTCCTGGTTTTTTTCTTTATACTCTTAGCAAACATTCTGAACTTCGTGTCTAAAAACATTAGCTCATAAGAGGGAAAACATTGAGAGCCCTTCAACCACAGCCGATCTAAACTGTACATTAAGCTATGGCTACAAGAGAATTTGGGCAGGCAACTTCTTAAAAACTAACTGGACCGAGAGAAACAAAGTGCTCCACATCAGGTTAATAAACAAAACTGCAGATAGCCAAAGGCAATCAAACACCCCAAATTAAAGACCTTGCAAATCGCCACAACGACAAAATGATCGGTTTTTTTTTTTTTTTTGCCTCGAGAATGCTCTCGAAACTTCGCCGAGAAGGGACACTCTAGTCCAGACCCACCCACACAGTTTGAGAACCTGCTTTGTTAAGTCGAGACTCAACTCTCTTCAAACTGTGAGAACATTCTGTCCCTGTGGAAAACAACCGGATAAAGAACTTGCTCGACATGTCACACTTTGAAGAAAAAAAAATAAAGAGAAAAAAAAAAACAATGAAGAAAAAATACAAAGAAAAAAAAAAAGAAAGGAAGAAAAAAAAAAATCCATCGTTTTGAAGTGTTTCTGTTGGCCGCTTCTGTTGTATTACTGCTGTTCTATGTCTTGGTAGGTTGCTACCTGGTAGAGAAGCAAAGTTTTTTAAATTAATTAATTTATTTATTTGTTTTTGTGTTTGCTTTGAATCTATGATAGAGGCAGCTTTATTTCTTAATTAGGGAGGTATGTTCAAATGTCTTTGAATTGGGCATTGCTGTTCGCATAGCTGCTTTTCCAGTATGGAAGAAGGAGAGAGAGAGAGAGAGAGAGAGAGAGAGAGAGAGAGAGAGAGAGAGAGAGAGAGAGAGAGAGAGAGAGAGAGAGAGAGAGAGAGAGAGAGACGGGCAGGAAGACAGAAAGACAGACAGACAGAGAAAGAGAGACAAACAGACAGACAGCCAGAATGAGAGGGTGAGAGAGAGAAATTTACTGTTTAATCTGATATAGCGCAGCAACAGAAAGACACATTATAAAAAGCTATGCTGAAAAGTACCAGCAGTTTGAGTCCCTTCAGCATAGAACTGAAAACATGACGGCTGTTGTCTTCACTTTGCCTTCTCTCAATGATTTGATACAGAGAAGTAAAAAATTCACCTAAAGTATCCTATTCGTCTGTAAAATTGATATTCTTAGTGACAATGCATTGTTCAATTTTACCGTCTCCATTAAAAAAAAAATGTTCCATTGCCAGGTAGCTTCGCCGAAAAATAAAGACCAACCGTCTGACATAAAAATCTATGTTAATATCTCTCTTGTTTTTTTTTTCTATTCTCATGTCTTAAGAAAAAACCCTCCTACCGATCTAGAATCCCTCCCATTCCCGTATGGTATGATGTTATTTGGTTTCAGTATCATCCTTAAGTGGTACAGCTGTAGATGTTTCGTATAATTATCTTTCGCTCTTCTAGGCTCTGCAATGAAACTGCCCGTCGCTCATCAAAAAGTTAAAAACAAAGTTAAAAAAAAAAAAAAAAAAAAAAAAAAAATGCGGTAAAAGAATTTATGTATTATACTAAAACTGAAATCCACTGCAATGTGACGGAACTGTACCTACCATTATTTACTTTATGTTCAGTGATAATTTCAAATACCATTTTTTTTCCTGTCAATTCTTTTCTTAAAAAAAAAAAAATATGTGTTTATGAGCTCTTCACAGTTTTGTCATCCATGCAAGAACTTGAAAAAAAAATTTATTTTGACTTAATTGCACATCTTGAATCAAAAGAAATATTTTCTTCCTTTGTTTCTCGTCTTACCTCGGCTGGTGCCATCGCCTTGCCAAGGCATCCCGCAAGCACACTCTGTGAAGTAATGGCCCCTGTGTCACCCGAACCATAATGTCATAAACTCTACATGGCTTAAGGCGGCACAAAGGGAAGAAAAGACAGCCCAACATTAATCGAGAAATAAAACATAATATTTCTCAATGTTTATAAGGCTCAAATCTCTGTGAAAATTGAAGTGACTTAAAAAAAATAATAATAAATAAAACAGCTCCTAGATTCTTGGCTTCATGAACGCAGGGAAGCTAGTAATGTTACTGGTGTTGAATTTTACACCCGTCGTAGTCAGTGGTCTCAACGTTAGAGTTTTAATAGTTTTTGTGCAGTCTTCAAGCTTTATTGCCTGTTTAATATTCTTGGCGTCAGAAGGTATTTGTTGGATTTACTTATGCGCATTGCACAGCCGAAAACATTCGTTTTAATATACTTGAATTAGTATAAATCTTTGGTGGCGTAAACAGTGACTAATCACAGGCGTAACAGAAACAGATAGGTGAAATACTGTGGGAAACGGAGGAAAGGGGGGGGGGGGGAGTGCAAGTGACTGGTAACAAGAAGAACTTTTTAAAAATGATGGCATAACTATTACTTAAAGGGCATTTTAACGCAAAAATTACATCAATTTTGATTAGATTAGATCATAACAAAAGAATTTGCCCTGATTGTGAACATCACAAATGTCTGTAAAAAAAACCCAAAAACCAACAACCAAGAAACGATTTTTCCTAGAGATCTGCAGGCATAAAGACAGACAGACAATTCCACATTAAGGAATTCACACCATGAAATAAACATAACTTATTGAATGATATATTGGAATGTTTGTACATGTATGACAATAAAAATAATACACTTTAGAGCTGGTATTAGAACCTAACCATTACATTCGTTTAGGGGGCCATGCGCACTAGTTCACCCTCAGTCAGTACAACGCTAATATATAATTAGCTTGGCCTGAATAAACCTGAAAAGAAAAAAAAATCCATTTGATTTATAACTAGATTTCCTAGATGGCGACTTTGAAAATAAAGTAATAAAAAAAAAAAACCTGCGGAAAATTGCAATTCCTGCTGGGCACAAAGGAAAAATTGTTTGGCATTTCGACAACATTACGCATTACCCGGGCGCTTTGGTTTCCTTACTTCGTGAATTCAGGAATATCGTTATAGGTGTTAGTAGGGGCTGAGGGCTAAATGTGAAACAAATCCCTTATAAATAAATATAATTGTTTTTTATTGCTGTTATAAATTGATGTGATTTGTGGGTTATAGAAACAGTTTTCTGGCGATTATCCTCGATTTATCTACGGTTTACAGGATGTCGGGTTGCGAAGACCGCGGGGGTGCCTGTGGATTAAGGTCTATTGCGATGTGAAACATTATCTTGGTCGTTTTGCTTTGCAATATAGCTTTTCTCTTGCAACTCTGTGTTCTTCTGTCTTTGCCTTCCTGCCGCTTTCTCTGCCTCTCTATCGTATTGCCTTTATCATCGTTCTCTTTACTGTTCTCTCTCTCTCTCTCTCTCTCTCTCTCTCTCTCTCTCTCTCTCTCTCTCTCTTTCTCTCTCTCTCTCTCTGTCTGTATATATATATCTCTCTCTCTCATTCTCTGTCTCTGTCTGTATCTCTCTCTCTCTCTCTCATTCTCTGTCTCTGTATCTCTCTCTCTCTCTCTCTCTGTATATCTCTCTCTGTGTTTGTATCTCTCTCTCTGTCTGTATCTCTCTCTCTCTCTGTCTGTATCTCTCTCTCTCTCTCTCTCTGTCTGTATCTCTCTATCTCTGTTTGTATCTCTCTCTCTCTCTGTCTGTATCTCTCTCTCTCTGTTTGTATCTCTCTCTCTCTCTCTCTGTATCTCTCTCTCTCTCTCTCTCTCTCTGTCTCTCTCTCTTTTATCTTTTTCCCTCAATGCTTGTCAAATAAAGTCCGCCGAGTATGCCTGTCTATTCCCCTTATCTCTGTATATGTCTTTATTCTTTCTGACTGTTTCTCCCATTTACTTTTTAGGTTACTTCTCATTTACACCCCTTCTCCCCAACACTCCCCCTACTATTTCCCTCCTCTCTAACTCTCTTTCTCTGTCTGTCTGCCTGTCTGTCTGTCTGTCTGTCTGTCTGTCTGTCTGTCTGTCTGTCTGTCTCTCTCTCTCTCTCTCTCTCTCTCTCTCTCTCTCTCTCTCTCTCTCCCCCCCCCCCTCCTTTTTTTTTTCTCCATTTACTCCTAAGATTGCCAAGTTCATCACACACAACATAATTATATTTGACCAAGACCGATAGCAAACCACACTTCTCTTTTGACTGGCAAGAGGGCAATGCAACAACCTCCCCCCCAAAAAAAAAAAAATAAAAAAAAAAAAAAATTGCCAAACACTGTGTCACATCTATGTGTAGCGGCCCGTTCATGTCAAAGTAACGCTGCTAGTGTGGTCCTTTCACAACACTGATTTTTAACAAAAGCAGGGTAGGGTGGGGAGGGTGAGGATTGACTCTACGCCAAACATTTCGGGGTTTGTTAGGAACTGACCAAGGCTGGACTCCGATGTCTCTTTGTGAGTCAGATGTACAGAGGGGTTCAGTGGGAGCACAGTCACGTGACTGTCGTTTAACCAGTGTCTCAGGAGTCTTGTTTTGAACAAACAACTTAGATTTGGGGTTAAAATATAATTATGTTTCTGTTTATCTTTCAATCAATTCAATCAATTCAACTTCAGATCAACTTTGCAGCTGTCTTTGAACTTACCTACCTACCAACCTACAAAACTACTTACTTACCTACCTACCTATCTACCTATCCACCTACGAACGTATCAAACTACCTACCTACCTACCAACCTACCAAACTACCTACTTATCTACCTACTGGCCTATCTATCTATCTATCTATCTATCTTTCCTTCTATCTATCTACCTGTTTATCTATCTATTCACCGACCTATCTATTGATCTATTTCTACCAATCTGTTAAATTCAAATGTATTTTTCTACCACTGATCTATCTCTCTATTTATCTATCTATCTGTCTATCTATCTATCTATCTATCTACCTATCTGTTTATCTCTCTACCTTCCTTCTCTTTTATTCTGTGTATACATCTATATTCTGCCGATCTTTTACAGAATCTGCAACTCTGCTTACTTATCTGTCCACAGAATCTACTCTTACATCTATTCCTAATATGCAAATCTTTCTTTCTGTCGGCTTTTATTAAAGCTAAGAAAAAAGGATGTATAAAGGAAAAATCCAAAATTTTTTTTAAGGAAAAGAGAAACAGATAGAAAAAAAATCTATACATAGCACAACTCTTATTTTGAGGACAAAATAGAGAACAGCGATTGGTTTCAAAATATCCACACGTATGTTTCGCAATACAAGTGCAAGGGTGTCACCACAGAGAACTACAAAAAGACACAGAATGCGACTATGCAAAGAAGTTCCAAGACAGCCCAAAGAATTACGCCTACCTACAAGTCTTTGTTTGATATCAAACAGCGCCGTGGACAGACTTCCCACAGACTCATACTACACAGGGTCAGACGTACGTACTGTAGACTTTTTTTTTTTTAACTTTCAAACCAAGACATGATTGAAATAGTGTTTCGGTAAACGTTGTTTATTTAACAAGTGACGCAAATATTGACACTTCAGCACCGATATTGTGTGTTTTCGGGTTTAAAAAAAATTCCAGATTTAGAATTTTTTATGATTGGTACTGGAATTTCAGAGCGAGTGTAGGGCAGGTGACTGAGTGGATCGCCCGATGTAGACACGCACTGATGGGTTAATGTTGAGGAATGATTGGCTAAATGGTGATTCGAGCCATCGGGCGTAGAAAAAAAGGAAGAAAAAATATGAGGAAAATAAAAATTGCGATAGAAAATATTAAAGAAGGTTGAAGTGCGGCAGAAAGGAGAAACATTTACTCCGTAGAAAATGAAATGGTTGTGATTTTATTCCTTTGGTATTCTTTCTGCATTATATCAAACATACCTTTTAACCTCTGTTTTTCTCCTCTTTCCTTTCCTTTCTCTCTCTCTCTCTCTCTCTCTCTCTCTCTCTCTCTCTCTCTCTCTCTCTCTCTCTCTCTGTGTCTCTCTGTCTTCCTTTCTCTATCATCTCTTTCCAACTCTCTGGCTCTCGCCTCCCTTTCTCTCTTTATTCGGTATTCCTTTTTGTCTGTGTGTCTATCTGTCTGTCCCCCCCTCCCCCCCCCCTCTCTCTCTCTCTCTCTCTCTCTCTCTCTGTCTCTGTCTCTCTCTCTTTCTCTGTCTCTCTGTCTCTGTCTCTCTGTCTGTCTGTCTGTCTCTCTCTCTCTCTCTCTCTCTCTCTCCCTCTCTCTCTTCGTATGGCTTTCAAAGACATGCAATACACATACAGTTTTTTTCCCCCCTGTGCCACTTCTTGTCTTAATTTGATTTTCCCCCGTCACTCTCGATTTCGTCACCTTCCACTTTCCCACAAACTTCCCGTATAAAGTACTCAATTTTGAATATTTTACCCTCCTTTAACGAAAAAAAACAACAACCCCAAAAGAAACGAAAATCCCCTAATATTTATGAGCTAAATGAGGCGTATCTCCTTATCACCAATCAGTTTAGTGCCCCATTTAGCTCCTGATCACCATCTTCACATTTTCGCCGGGGCTCTAATGAGTGAACATTTCTGCAAGCTTTCCCGGGCTTTTAACATTTAAAGGCTGGTGCACTCGCGAGCTGTGTCTCGTTCTTGCGGAACACTGCCTAAACTGAAAAGATCGGGCCGGAATTAATCCGCGTGGAAACAGAAAGGAGCCCCGCATCTCATCTGATAACACATTCGCTAACGAGCCAAGTTTGTAGAGCAATACGCACGGAATGTCATAGTGGAATAAACAGGGCTTATGTTTCCTAGAATAACTTGTTTACTGGCACTGCTAACCTTCGCAAGTTATTTTCTTCGCAAATAGAAAACATACCCCAGCATAATTTTAATGTTTTTTTTTTACTTCATAACACACATAATTGAAAACTAAATTATTATTCTATCATTTGTTTTACTAATGTTGTCAGAAAGCAGCCAAAATAAGATAACGATAATTAATGAATAGGCTAGGATGTTAATCTAGAACACTGCCAGGAAACTATATTAATGATATTATAGTTCACTCTAAGGCTTCAGTATTGAGTTCTAAGTGCCAATGTCCTTAGTTTTAATGACAAATAATGGATCCATCATAACTTTTTTAAGAAGTGTGAGAATGGCTTTCGATTTACTGCTATTGTTAGATAAATTTACGGAAATGTGTTTTGCTAATACCGTGACCATAATTTTTATGGTCTATCTATGTATCTATCTATCGAGGGCTACTTATGTTTCAACGTTGACTACTCTGTGACCGAACATTGAAAAGAAAAGAACCAAAAGCATTCTTTACTTTCATATTTTCACCTTTATCTTTTTGATCAAGAGGTTAGTCTTCATACAAAGTTTAACCTCTGATATCACATGATAACAGTCAAACAGGCTCATGAGATATAAAGAATCATGTGATTGACCTAAATATATATAATACACGAAGAAAAGAAGTTTCTATATCTAGTGCATAAATATTATTAATAACTTGTGCCCGGAAAACTACTGTTCGCGTAGTGGGTATATTAATATCTCACCTTTCTTTGTTTTGAGATCAATTTTGGTAGAAATTAGAGGTAGATCTCTTTCTAACATAATTATACCCCAGTTTTCCCGATGAAAATAAATTTCCATCAAACTCCACCATATTGCACTTCTACATAATTATCTTGACACAGATAGTGACGATTGCCCAATACATTTCAGTAAAGTAAAATCATTTTCTTCTTTTCTATGATATCTTACCGGAACCATAATATTGTAAACAAAATAATGGAGACGGGTGCTTTAGAAAACCACGAGTTGACGTCACTGCTGAAATACCTGGCCGCACGCCAGACAGAGTAAGTCTGACAAACAGGGCCTTACTGCTTAGTCTACTACTTCCAACTTTCAAATGTTTAGGCAAGTGCGTTTCTTTACTGAGTACTTTTTCAAACTCGCTTTTCACAGTATAAATGAGAGTTATTTTAAGATTGAAAGAAAAAGTTATTCTGAATAAACTGCCACAATTTTGAACTGAATATTTTTTTATTTGTCTAACTTATATTATTATTTTATTGGCAATACACACACGATCCACAGGCTGAAAACGTTATTATGTTTTGTTCCAATCAAACACGGACAACAGTTTTTTCTCATCTATAACAATCATTGCTAGGTGTCAAGTTGAGACTTTCTCTTTTGTAATTTTGTTTATCTGTTCCAGTCATGTGACTCTCCACTCGCTGTTTCATTAGGGGAGAGAACTAGATATAGCTACTGTAGAGGATGAACGCGCACTTTGGTGAATGACAACTTGATGCTGTTTGGCTAGTGCAACCAATAACTATTATTGTACTGCATTTCAATTCCAAGAACTATTTTACTTCTGCTGCAGAAACTTCTGTTGTTATTGCTATTTTTCTTGCTACGAAACTAACTTCTCCTCCTCCTCCTCTTCTTTCTTCTTCTTCTTCTTCTTCTTCTTCTTCTTCTTCTTCTTCTTCTTCTTCTTCTTCTTCTTCTTCTTCTTCTTCTTCTTCTTCTTCTTCTTCTTCTTCTTCTTCTTCTTCTTCTTATTCTTCTTCTTCTACTTCTCCTTCTCGTCCTTCTCCTTCTTCTTCTTCTTCTTCTTCTTCTTCTTCTTCTTCTTCTTCTTCTTCTTCTTCTTCTTCTTCTTCTTCTTCTTCTTCTTCTTCTTCTCCTTCTTCTTCTTCTTCGACTTCTTCTTCTTGTTCTCCTTCTTCTGCATCTTCCTCGTCTTCTTCTTCTTCTTCTTCTTCTTCTTCTTCTTCTTCTTCTTCTTCTTCTTCTTCTTCTTCTTCTTCTTCTTCTTCTTCTTCTTCTTCTTCTTCTTCTTCTTCTTCTTCTTCTTCTTCTTCTTCTTCTCCTCCTTCTCCTTCTTCTTCTTCTCCCGTCAAACTGTGTTTCTAATGAAAATAGAGAACAAAATTGCAAGACGGTTGCGATGTTCATATTTTGATAATCAGTATGCTACCTGATGATGATGATGATGAGGTTGATGATGATGATGATAATGATGATAACCATAATGCAAATAATGTCTAATATGGTGATGAAGAATAAGACACAAAATATAATAATGACCAACGTAATGATAAAAACTTGTTGATTTAAGCTTACGACATTTTCTTATTCATCTCGTCAAACTAATTTTTACTGGAAACTCCCGAAAAATCTCTCCGATTTCTAAACTTTTGAAGCTTTACTTCCCCCTGTTTGAAGTTTTACGGCCTTTCCCCAAATCTAAAAAAAATACACCCCTACCAAATAAGCATCTTACACAAATCAAGGACAGGGATGCAATACTGCAACTAAATGTCATGCATTTGTTTATTTATATGTTTGAAGTATTGGCAACAAATTGAAAAACGAAAGCTTGTAGCCGTATAAGTTAGTCGTCAAAATACTGGAAGAGACTAAGTTGTTTATTTACCAGCTCCCTATGTAATCCAACCCAGTTACATCTGAGGAGAAACAGGGGATTTTTCCTTCCTTTCCGCCGTAGAATGATGCACATGAAAGAGCGGCAAAACCATAACTTTGCCATAAAGTGAGTAACTCGGATACTGTTTCCTATTAGCAGTACTCACTTCCAAAAATCTACCCTTCTGCCTTGATATATACCGAGCTAAGCTGGCAGTAACTGGGGATCGGAGTAAGGGAGTGGGGAGTGGGGAGTGGGGGATAAAGGTGTAGTCACGGTATTTCCAAGTATCGCCTTTGATCTCCCTGACGGAACCGTCGGAAATTCGATCCCTCGCTTTGCGCTGCCCGGGAAAAACCAGTGTCTGATATCTTTGACAAAGATTGACACTGCATACATTCTCCTCTTGTCGAAATTATTATGGTTTCTTTTCTTTTCCTTTTGTTTATTTATTTATTTTTTGTTCCAGGTTATTTGGATACGTTTGTTGCTTTTGTAGATAATTGGCTTCCTGGTTCTGTTTTTATTTTTATACACGTAAGTCACTTTTCTTTGCAACCCAAGCTGTTAAAATGAAAACAAGAAATGTTATGACTTAGTAATGCTATAGCTACTGAGCTAAGCATATACTGCAGAATTGAAGATTATGGAAATCCGTTCTTGTTTTTCTAAGGTCCATCATCGTGCACTGTGACTAAAGAAAAATTTAAGGTATGCACGTGAATGTGAGTTTAACATAAAAACTGTTTTAAACTTTGTGCTGTTCCTGTAAAACCCGCTAAATAGCCTTCTTCTCATTTTAAAGTTGCTTTTACTACAAATAGTTAAAGAAAAAAAAAATCACGCTTTTAACAATTAGCAAGTATTTCAAGGTGGCATGTCCCCTCGGTTTCCAACTCTCTCTCAGGACCAGTTCTTGGATTGTCATTGTTACATGAATATTAACAGAAGGTCGTCTCTTCTACATGCTCTCGTTAATTTGCGCTGAAACAAGTTTTATGCCGTCTAGATATAAATACCCGAACAACATGTCTACAAGGCAAAACTTAATGCGTCCTTGACTGCTTGCGATACTAAACATCCCCTGAGCTGCTGGCCCAAGTCCTCGACTATCTAAAAACTAAAAAACACATGCGTTGTTTATGCGATTTTTTTTCCAGCTGAACAGATTAAGGTCCCTTCTGAACACCCAAAGACAACAAAAAAAAAAAAAAAAAAATAGACCAGGTCTAAAATCCCTAAAATCTACGTATCCCGCCTCCGAGCTACAAACAAGTATTATAGGGTATCGAAATCTCGAGGTTTTCCGCGCCAACAGCTTCGGTAGCCGTCGGAGTGTCGGAGTCCCGCAGATCGGGCGAGCCTCACACCCCACTGGGCGATAATTACAAGCTTGGCGGTTCTTTCTGCGTCTGCTGCGCTATAGGACTGTCGTCTGCCGATCTCGGCGCACGGCGAAAATTGACGGACGGATTGCACCCTGTATTATGTATGCATGACTGCTCCTTTAGCAACAAGTGCGTCATGGTGGAGCAGTGCAAGCTGGGTATTGTATCGACTCAGTGTTGAGAGTTCTGTCATAATATCATTCTCTTAGCGCGGGTTAGATGGTCTGGAGGCGAGTTGCCATGACAAATCTGATTCCATATCGGTTCTGCGAAATAAAATAAAAAAAAAATAATTACGTTTTTTTCTGTGACAGAGAAGTGTGAAGAATGTTTGGATTTGTTATTAGTTGTATCTCTCTTTTGAGCCCTTTCCCCTCAGAGAAAGGCAAAGTGACTTGAACCATGGTGTGGGAAAAAAACCCAACAAAAACAACAATAACAACAACAACAAAAATTCATAGAATTCGAGGGGGGCAACAAAAAGGATATATCGACATGTGTCTCTATGTTAAAGAAAAAATCCGCTGGATGTCTCCCGCTCATGCGAAACACAACAGCAAAGAAAGAAAGAAAAAAAAAAAAAAAAAAAAAAAAAAACAACCAAGAACAAAACGATCTTTTAATAGATTTGTATGTTAATCCCACCACCATTATCTAGATCTAAACTCTGATTGGGGGGGTTGGGGGTGGGAAACGATCTTCGTTAAAAGTAAATCTTTGTATGAATGTGCCATTTACGTCCCCTAAGTTTCGAAAAGAATTTAAACGCTAAAGGCAGCTTTCTGTCAAATGGTAATATGACTCCGATCTCACCGAGATCACTGATCCACCTGGGAATCGAACCAGGATCTCCTGCGTGCAAGCCAAGCGCTCTACCGGCTAAGCTATCTAGCATCCTGGTGTTACGTAAGGGCTAATTCGTGTGAAGCATTAGAGTAATTTACAACGTCAATATGTATGTTTTAAATCGAGTTTCACCTTATCACAGTTCTTTCAAGTAAGCAGTCGATTGAAAGTTGGAAGTTAATGCACATAAAATAATGCAATCGATAGTGCTAATTTTTTTCAGGTATATTCCCCCCACCCCACCCCCCACTCAACCCTTTCCCCTCCCTTGCCCTAAGAAAAAAAATCAACAAAACAACTTTCTCTTTTCCTTCAGATAGCTGCCTCCTTTTTAAGAAATGCATGATTTCAAAGAAAATATCTCAAGAGTCATAACATTCCGGCATATTTCTACCAAAGTAACGCTGTTGCTGTTGTTTTCCTTGTTGCTCTTGCTGTAATTAATACCACAATTCTCATCATTATTATAATCATTCTCTCCCAAAGGTGTTTTTTTATGCTGCAGTTGATTCGGATGATGTTACATCAAAATTAATTATTGCTACTATATTTTTCTGTAGTATTCTTCTACTGGATTATTTCTATTACTATGTATTATTGTGTGTTACCTACAGGTAGCTTAATTCAAAGTGAAATCCTAACACCTTTCTCTCTGCCGATACCTCTATAGTTTTATTTACAAGAGCAATGACAAATAAATTCATCAGGCTTTTAAACATGTTCTCAAGAAGTTTAGTAGAGCGCAACGTCACAAGCCTGGAGAGCTAAAATAATCTCCCCTTTTGGAGTGGAATTTTCCCAGAACCTTTGTACACATACGACCTATGACATTGTAAAAACGACATTTTCGCCCACTTCAAACTTTCTATCATTCAATTTTCATGATTTCTTCGCATTAATACTAGCATTGAATTCAGAACTATAGAAATGTGCCCTTGCGCTTACTTGGATTCCCGACAGAGGCAATTATTGAAATGTAGCCTAATTTAATTTTTATTTTATTTTATTTTTTTTGGGTCTTGTTCTGGACTTGTGAGATTCTGCAGATATAGAAAATAAAGAGGCAACCCACAGGGTAATAATTTTCAAACAGTTGAGTGAGCTCTGAAGTGTTTTTCGTTCCGTCTCTGTAAATCTTTTATTGCCGCCATTTTCTTGATTGGCAACTCATAGATACGAAGACATTGTAACGTGATATGGTCAAAAGTGAGACCATGTCATATTTATGAGAGTTCAATTGCTTTAAAATGAGAAGGACTTGAAGTATGTCGCCGTAAACATGCTTCGCCTCTTAAGAAAGGAATTTAAGCGAGAGTTTGAAAAACTCTTATATCACACCGCCCATACAGGAGAAATAAAGCTCGGATCCTATCGCTTTATTTGATCGAGAGTATAGAAATCTCCCATCGTCCAAGTTTAGAACAGTCAAGTTTTAAAAGTGCTGAGAGATAGCTTGATATAAAGAGAAAGAAAGAGGAAAGAGGAAAACAGATAGCAAAGCAGGTACAGGAAAAAGTTAGAAAGAGAGAGAGAGAGAGAGAGAGAGAGAGAGAGAGAGAGAGAGAGAGAGAGAGAGAGAGAGAGAGAGAGAGAGAGAGAGAGAGAGAGAGAGAGAGAGAGAAAGAGAGAGAGAGAGAAGGAGAGAGAGTGAGATAGAGACAGGAAGAGAGAGACACAGAGAGACAGACATACAGACAGAAGGAAAGTAAGAGAAAGATAGATAGATAGACATTTAGATAGAGAGGGATCTATGAGGCAGAGAGAGAGGAAAGCAGGGAGAACAGGGAGGAAAAGAGAGAGAGAGAGAGAGAGAGAGAGAGAGAGAGAGAGAGAGAGAGAGAGAGAGAGAGAGAGAAAGAAAGACAGACAGACATACAGAGGGAAAGTAAGGGAAAGATAGATAGATTGACAGTTAGATAGAGATAAATAGATAGGTAGATAGATAGATAGATAGGTAGGTAGATAGATATATAGATAGAGATAAATAGATAGATAGATAGATAGAGAGAGAGAGAGAAAGACAGAGAGAGAGACAGAGAGAGACAGAAAGAGAGAGAGAGAGAGAGAGAGAGAGAGAGAGAGAGAGAGAGAGAGAGAGAGACAGAGACAGAGACACAGACACAGAGAGAGAGAAAGACAGACAGACAGACAGACAGAGATTGAGATTAAGTAATCGTCACCTCTTGTAGTCCAGTCATACCCCTTTGGATACCACTTGCGATTAGCACTTGAGCCTTATGTTAACGGTTATATACTGACCATAAGTCATTGTTATCCTCTGAAAGGGACAGCTGGGTCTCACTTTGTCAACTTTTTGTCAGGAGTTGAGGTACTTCTTTCCGTCTTGAGAACCTGGATAGATCCACACTTACCTGGTCCAAAGAAGTGCTGTTTACCCTTTAGAATCACTAAGTAATCGAGAAAGAAATGGTCGAAGTTATTTATTCATGAAAACGAATCTCCGCCAATTTTACTTTTCCAATACTTCGGTTCTGTATAAAAACAAAACAAAATATAGTTATTTTGTATTAACGATAATTAAAAAAAGTCGATTCCGTTTATTTAAACTTCTTTCCATTTTTTATTTATTCACAGTGCTTTTAGATTGGACAAAACAAAGGCGGGTCTCCGCAGACGTATGTCTTCACATCCCCCTTTCCCGCCTCTTGATCTGAGGCGTTACGTCGTGACGTCATTTCCGCCGAGAGCGCCGGAAGGGATACGAGATTCTGTGAGCTGATGGGCCGGGAGGCTCCGTAGAGCGACAAAGACTGCACAGGAACTCTTCTGGTAAATCAGATTATGATTATTGTGTATCCTTAATATATATTTTTAAAATTAAAATTCGCCATAATTATAGAAAGGCTAAAAATTCTTGGATTTAAACAACAAATTTAATCGTTGTATCATTCTGTTCTCCCATACAAATTTGATTTTAGAAACCTTTTTTGTTTATTTGCAGCTTTTTTTTTCAAGTGTTGAGCATCGTCTTAATGATTAAGTTACAAATTTACGATTTCATCTATTCTGTGAGTTACAAGTGAACTGTCAAAATTCTGGCTTTCGCAACTTAGGGTTTGGCAAGGTCAGGAATCTAAACCACTCTTAAATTACACCAAGAACAAATTTTTTTTTAACACTAACCTTAACAATTTTCGAGGATCTCGTATTAATGGGAAAAGTGATTAACGCCATTCTGTTAGCAATTTGACGATCTGGCACGGACTCCAGGACAAAATCTTAAACGTTTTCTTAGTGTTTTCAGAGTTCTGCACCAGGAAAAGAAATCAACCGCTCATAAAAGAAATACAATAATGGCTGGTTTCAAGAATAGCAAAAAAAAAAAAAAAAAAAAAAAAAAAAAAAAACTCCGTATGCTCTGTTTACGCGACTTGTACAAGTTTGAATTTAAAGACAACATTTTATTGTCAGGCATGAACCTAGAATTCCTTTTCAAACCCAAGTTTTAACTACAATTTCTTCTTGTAAAAACTCGCGGAACACATAAGAATGGCCTTTACCTTACCAGTGTGTAGTTGTTTTTTTTTTCTTCTAAAATAGCTGTGTTTAATTATAGCTAACAATAATTTGCAATATTCACCATCAGTCTCACCCCGTTGTTGATCTTACAAATCGCGCTACGCTCTCCCATGCCAACACCAGCGAACGCCTTGCTCTTGTAAGAATGTCACTAAAGTCAGAAATAAACCAGCCAGGTTCCCACGGGCAGTCGAGAGACTTACAAAAACCGTAGATAAGCAGAGATGTGTGGAAGTCTTTGTTTGATCAAACGCGTGTATACAGGCTGGAATAATTGAAGGTTTTTTTTATGTTATCTCTCTGAGCCTTGTTCTTTTGTGTTTATTTTGGCATGGACAACTCTAAGATAATACCCTCATAGCCTTTGGAAAATTTGCAGGTGAATTGAATCACGTGAAGGAGAATATTGTATGAATGTAGTCTGTTGACAGGTACTGTTTTCACACAAATTTCCAGCCAAAATGGATAGAAATACGAAAGCAAGTTAAAGCAGTAAACGAAACTTGCCTCCGCGCAATATTCAAATGGCAGTAAGAGGATAGCAAATAGAAAGAAATACAATGTTATATAAACGTTGACATATTTTTATGTTGAAACTGCCCGTTCATAATAAATATATTATTGCTTTTTGAAGTGCCGTAAGTTAAGAGTTTTATGCAACATGCTTTGCTAATGGTTATGCCTCCTGTGGAACTGCTCAGTGGTTGATGAACATAAGAAAAAAGTCCCCAAATTACTGCAGAAGATCCAAGCCTATCAGACATTCAAAGACTCGCCAATCTTGAAGGAGGTCGCTGCGGCCCGCAATATAGTCGTGGAAAAGGAGGTGAAACTAATAGAGAAGAAAAGATAACAGGGACATATGACTCCTGTTTACTTTTGATCGGACCATGCGGTCGCGCTCGACAGATCTGACAAAAGCTGTTCTCTCCAGAGGTGTGAATAGGGACGATGCTGCCATCATGTGCTCCGCGAAGCACGGGCTCGTCTTCAGAAACTGTCCTTCTGCTCAGCGAAGCTGAGATTCCCTGTCTTCGCCGCCTCGTGTTGACACTGTGGACGTCCGTTCCATTCTCTCGGATAGACAGTCGCAAATTACGGCAGACTTTTGTTCCCATCTTGTTTACATATCTCCTAAGTCCAATACAGTTGTTACAATGGCGGCTTTATTTTTTGTGACTTTGTGGAGGATTAGCTTCTTTTTCCAAAGTTGTTCGAGTTTGAACACGGTATCGGGGTCATGCCCCCAAGCATGTTCTTTGTGAGGTTTGTTTGGTGAAGCCGCGGCTGAAACATAGGGTTTGTAAGCCCACCTAGGGTATCACTGTCGGTCAAGGTCACATCTTCCCGTGGTCCGCTGGGCTGGACTGAGGGATGACTGACCAAAATGCCTGGATAAAGGACTGAAGGCGTTGGCGTGAGATGCATGAAATAGAACAGTCTGTCTGTCTTATATAGCACAACTTCGCTAAATGTAGGAATGGTTTGTCAACCGCCTTGTTTTGAGTCTAGACCAAGTAAAGATTTCTTGATGTCTGAGGGTTCTTAGCGTATGTCTTAAGGTCGTTATACGTTTCTCACATTTCCGGTGGGGGGTTTATATTGAGAATTAAGTCTCCGATGTCCAGCCAAGACTAAGGCTGTCTATAGAGAGTCCGTGTCAGGATTTGATCACAGAACCTCAGCCCAACGCTCCGTCGATTGAACTATCCTGCTACGCTGTGGCAAAACTTCCGATAATTAAATCACCCACTCTTACACAACCCAAAATGTGACGCTGCGTGGAGAGAATGGAAAGGTGTCTGAAAATCAATCCGTTTTGCGGATCTTGAAATTTTCATGGCAACTTTTTTTTGTCGAAAGTCAGGTGTTATATCTTTTAAATATGAGAAAAATCTATAAATATACTGTATAAATACTGTATTTCTTTTAGAAGATTCCGTATTAGTTTCTTGGAAAAGCATGAGAAACTTTTATATTGCAGAGGTTCGACAAACTGAAAAATTTAGTTATGAATCACAACCCTTTACCGGATTAAAATTTCATTGTGGATCGTGGGAAAAAGTTTTTTTGCACAATTTAGAGGCACGGAATGAATTGCTTTATCCGAATACTGAAAGTAGTTGATTCAAGAATGTGTTGCAAGAAACTTTCAAGTCCTATTTGTTTCTGAATGTTTTAACCTTAATATCTGACGAACGATGTTTTTTACAACATCGAAAACGACAAAAACCAAGAAAGTGTATTTCAGTAGTCAGCTTGCAGATTTAAGATACCTTTTATTTTCTTTCTCATAGTTCTGTAAATATTTCTTTTTTTTCCCCAGATCGCCAAAAGAAGACCAACTCTAACCTGCCTTTCTCCGCCCAACAGTTTGTACACGGGTTTGACAGCAGTCTTGTCTAGAAATCACAGACACTGTGAATCCCCATGTTCTGAGTAAGAGTATCGAAAGAATTGCCTAATAAGCGTGCAATTTATTGCTCATTTGTCAACCTTCGGACAGTACTGACGATTTTTTTCCATTACTTCATCCTCACGCAGCCTGTACGTTCTCTACGAGCAGGTTGTGGAAACAACGCAAGATTGGACAAGACCACCTTGGCATCCCTGGTGTAAGCGAGTGTATTCAACCTGGTCTCTGTCCCGTACCGTAAGCGCGGTATTACCCAAACACGTAACGTTCCCGTCTGTGATTGACAGGCGGCCGTCGACGGACCGGAAGGACAAACAAAGATGGCGTCTGAGCGACAGGCCAAGGGATTACTGGTTAAGGTCACCTGCTTCCTGTTGCTGGTCGCACTGCTACCTGGGAACTGCCAGGCCAGTGGTAAGTGCCAAGCTTATCTCACACTGTCCACTTCTTTCCTAGACCTCTTCCCTGGCCCTTCCCTGCTCGATCTTTGATTCATTATCATCCCTGACTTTGCTGCCCTCGGCAAACAGCGTGTTTGTCAAAAGGAAAAATATCACTTGGGTATACGTTGATTCAACGAATTCATAATGAAACACGCACACATATATTGTGTTTATACAACAAACTGTAACAAATTTTTGCTCTCATCTGTATTAGCTTTACTACATTCAGGCAATTAACTGTGTTCTGTCGACTTCAAATAGCTCAACTTTACTACGAACGTTCTTACAAAAAATGAAAAAGAAAATATGTCACATTTGTTGCCAATTTGCATTGCTTTTTACCGATTTGTCTGTAAGCCAACCTTAATTATTAGATCGTATTCTCTACATTTTTTCATCTTTCTCCTACTCTATACCTGTTCTGAAAACAGGTAGTTCTATTTCAAACAGCTGTTTGTCGATATTGTTTATTCGGATATTGAAAAACTGCTCTGCTGCCAATGTAAAGAGGTGCTTAAATTTGTCTGTGTACACGTATTCGAAGTATAAAGTCCATCGCTCTTTGCATATTACAATCGACTTTTATTTTTATTTTTTTCAATAATCATCCACTTTTAGACCGATAATAAAGTGAGAGCATGACCATCGCTGTGTTCTAGTACCTGTTGTGCTTAAGCCTCGTGACCTTTATGACTATGTGGCCAATTTAACTAACATAAAAAACCAAATCGTTGTTTCCAAAACCCATAATCTTTAAACCATTGACTCTCAAATTGATTCTGGTATTCTGAGCTTCTAATTTTCTTGTACGACCAATATCTTTCATATGGCGAAATACTATCCACATCATCTCTACCTTATTAAGATTACAGGGACAGCGCTGTCACACATTTCGGTCAATTTGATTATTTTTGAGATTTAGGGTTGAAACATACCATCAGAGATATCATGTGAAGGTTGTAAGTCGAAGTAAATTTCGGATTCATTTGACGTCATGCAACTTTTTTTGAACTCTCCAAGAGCGGCGAAAACTTATTAAGATTTCTGTCAAATGTTGTTGTTACTGCTGCTGTTGTCGTTGTCGTTTTTGTTGTAAATTGATGTTGTCGAGTCTGAACTCACAGTCTCCGAAGATATTACAACCATTAAGGTCGAATATATCATTGATGATATAAATTTTCAAAATTTCAAAATCATTTCCTGGGCCAATCACTCACTGCGATACCGTTAACATTCATTAAAAGAAAATCTTGCGAATCTTTAGATTTTAAAACCTTGTCCACACTGCCTTACTTCAAACAGATGTCTCGTTTTACTTTAAGTGAAAGGATTAAATCCTCAGACCAAGTATTGAAGAAATATATAGATTAAAGAGGATGTCGGGTCCTCCCTATTCTTTGAAGAAGAGTATTTTTTACGGTCCATCGTGATTGGGATTTGTCATTAAAATACGTTTCTGACGTCATTCCCGAAGGCCATTTAACGTCCAACAGAAACGAATGAAGCTTTAAAAAACGTGAGGACGACACTTGCTGGAGTGGGTATTCGAGCTTTTTGCGGCACCTCAATAATTATGCATTGGCATTGGCTGCCTCGACCCGTCCGTTGGCCTCGCATATCGACATGCCTTTCTATAATATCCTAATATCTAGACGGCTTCTCTCACACCAGAACAACTTGAGAATGCACTTCCCTGGAGCACCTCTCACTGGTAATCCGCTTTGATTATATACCACCACGCTCCTCTTGTTCACAGCCACAGGAGAATGGTTTGGCGCGGTGGATATCTCTTGTCTTTCTCTTTCTCTCTCTCAACCTTCGCTCCACATTATTCTGAAGTCTCATACAAATTATTTTTGACGCAGAGCGCGAGCTCTTTTCTTCTGGAGAATGGGAATGGAATGCGTCAACTATGCGGCGTATTTAAAATAAAATGGCGGCCAACGCCTAGCTCTGAATCCTGTTGCGTAAGCAGGTCATGTGATCTGGCTAGGGTGACCCTTGACGACCTCTGTGTTATGAAAAATGTATTTTCTTTTCTTGTTTTCAAATCCCGTGTTTACGTTTTGATATTCATCTTGATAATAGTATAAATTATATAATTGGTTTAATCTCTACTGTATAATTAAGCATGTTTTAGCAACCAAATCCAAATAAATGTATCCAAACGGGGTGCCCTTTCTTGAAAGGTCATTAGCGATTAAAATTACATTAATAGTTGAATTTTAACGAGCTCTAAACGTGGCGTTCCTAATATACGTTGTAAAAGATATTAACACGTGTCGGTGACTTTACAAAATCTATTGATATGTACGATAAAAAATACAGATAAAATGTAGGGGATAGAAAAGCTTCGTAATTAAAATAATCATCTACAACCGGGAGAGAGCTGAAAGTCGATTTAAAAGAAAGAGAAGAAGTGATAACATAGACGCAACAGAGGGTAATACACGATTCAGAAACCCAGCAACATTGCCTTCACCTTCCAAACATCATATACCAGGCAATGACGCTAAACATATTCAAAATCTAGAGAGGCACAAATTAACATCATACGATCAATTTAGCGAGACATCTGGGGACAACTTAATATCCTGCAGAGTCCAGAGATCTTCACAAGTTGTGCTCTCGTTTTAACCGCTTTGGAAGTTGCTAAGCGCCCAGCTAGAATCTATAATTACAATAAGACCATCGGGTCCCGTGGCCATTTTTCTGGGTTATGTTTGGTTTGCGAGCTCCCCACAAGAAGTTAACAACACCGAGACTCTGGCTGCACATTGCGCAGGATATCTGCAAACAGTGCACCTCCCTATGGCGAGAGTTCTGTCACGAGCTACCCTCTCGCTACCCCAAGGCGATAGAGACCCTTCGTTTTGTTCCTCCACAGAGAAGGGTTTCTTTGCGGTGTGCATGTAGAAATAGGAGTAAGATAAACATACGGCTGTCTAATTAAGTGTTGCCACCGACATAATAAAGAAAGGATTTGGACAGGTTAGGAATGTACAAGTTTTGGCCGGTCTTTCGGGATTTAGATCGAAGTAACGGATATCATATTAAGGTACTAGAACAACCAGATGGCTTAGATTATATTAATTGTACTGTAATAAGAGAAAAACCGAATATTATATTTTACAGCTTTCCATTTACGATAACACTGGGTCTGGAAAAGAGCAACCCTAAAGCTTTAGAGTTTGGATTCGAATCTGTTAACAACAAAGTTTTATCAATTTCAAACCGGCTTGTCTGTTTTTAACCTTACTTTGTCAGACTCTGATTCTGATAACAAAACCTTCGGCCTCTGTTATATTTTATGAATATAAAAAAATGGAAAACTGACACATTTAAAAAGACAATTTAAAACTTCGAATGTAAGGTAAACGAATTCAAAGTTACCAGCATATCTATCATAACAAGTCACGATATTATGAAACCACCAAAAATTTCTAGCAATATCTATATTGTTTTAAGTTAAAATACGAAAAAAAAAAATTCAAATATAAGTCACCGGACCAAATTTTCAGCCTGAAATGAGCTTTTTATTTGCGATAAAAAATATTAATTGTCTTTATTCTGTTTCATTGCGTTCTCGCCTGAAAACTATTACAGACAAATCATTCAAGGAAGGAATAAGAGACAGGGAAAGATAGAGATGGAGAGAGAGACATGGATGGAGAGAAAGAGGTAAAGACAGAAGTACAGAGATACACAAACATACATAAATATAGATAAAGAGGCACTGAAATCAAGAACAACCTTGAAAGAATGACAAATTACAGTATCAAGTTAAAGAAAACCCCACAACACGTATAATTACTGGCAGCCTCAGCCTAAAGCTATTACGATACACAAAGCGTGCAATGGACACACAAGACCTTCTTTATCTTCTTGAAGACATCAGTCTAGCCTGGCAGAGGAATGCTCTGCATAATGCATGATTGGGTGTGGTCTGCACACAGCTATCTATCTCTGTCTTTAGTTCCTATCATGATAGATTATTCTTCATCTTATTCTTTCCATATTCTCGCACCGCCTATTTCTCTGTCCCCGTCTGTCACTCTTTTCCTTCATTTCTCTTTGTCTTTGTCTTTGTCTTTGTATCCATCTTTACCAATTTCTTTTTCTCCCTTTACCTTACATATGAATCTTTTACTCTGTTTCTGTCTGCCTACCTTTCTGTCTGTCTATCCATCTCTCTCTCTCTCTCTCTCTCTCTCTCTCTCTCTCTCTCTCTCTCTTTCTCTTTCTCGTTCCCGCCTCTCCGAACTCTTCCTCTTTTTTTTTTTTTAAATAGTATCAATGTCCATCATTCTTTCTTTTCCTCCTACCTTCCATTGCTTTTCTCTCTCGTCCTATTCTATCGTTGAAACCCAATCACGACGGAAGAGTGACTGTCGAAAAGTTTCCTGCTGTGATATCCCCAAATTTATCTTCGCGGGTTCGAGTCGCGCTACTTCAGTGGTAGACAAGTTTCAGGCCTTCTTCTGGCTCGGCCCCGCCTGACGGAGGCTTAAGCCACAAATACAAATAAAGAAAAAGTGTGAGAGCTATAGACAACAATAATCAAGCACAAATTCACTATTCACTATTTAAATGAACTAACGTTTCAGACAAGGATAATAATAATAATTATAGGGAAATGTACAATTTCAAAAAGAAAAAAGTCTAAGAGCCATGGATAACAAGAATTAACGACAAATTAACTTTTCACTATTTCAGCTAACTAACGTTTCAGATAAGGATAGTAATAATAATTATATAGGAAAACGTACATTTCCAAAAAGTAAAAAAGAAAGAAAAAAGTCTAAAAGCCTTGGATAGCAATAATTAACCACAAATTAACTATTCATTATTTCAATGAACTAATCTCTCAGACAAGCATAGTAATAGAAATTATATAGGGAAACGTACATTTCCAAAAAGTAAAAAAGAAAGAAAAAATTCTAAAAGCCTTGGATAGCAATAATCAACCACAAATTAACTATTCACTATTTCAATGAACTAATCTCTCAGACAAGCATAGCAATAATAATTATATAGGGAAATGAACGTTTTCATCATATTAGCTAAGATAAATTGGCCAATTTCAAGAGACCGCGGCAGTTCATATCCTTACTATTGCAATTAAGTGTTACCAAATACCTTTATTAGTTTTATATAAGGATAGTCGATAGAATTATACAATTTTGTCTTTACAGTCATTATTTTTTTACAGACGTTCTGTCTAGACCGTCAGACTCCAGGTTGGGTGGTTATTCGTCTGTCGTGATGGCCACAAACCATAATACAGACCCATGCTTTCTTCATCAATAATTATTCTTCACTCACTCCCGTCCCCCCTCTCTCTCTCTTTCTTTCTCTCTCTCTCTCTCTCTCTCTCTCTCTCTCTCTCTCTCTCTCTCTCCTTTTCTATTTCCCTCTATCTATTTCTCTCTCTCTCTCTCTCTCTCTCTCTCTCTCTCTCTCTCTCTCCACCCTCTCTCTCCCTTTCTTTCTCTGTCTCTTTCTGCACGTCTCTCTTTCTCTCTCTCTGTGCGTTTGTCCATCTGTCTGTCTCTCTCTTCTCTCTCTCTCTCTATCTCTCTCTCTCTCTCTTACCTTCTCTCTCTTCTCTGCCAAGGTCTCTGTCTCCTTCTCTATTTATCTTGCATCTACTGCCTGTTTCTACCCATCTCTTCCACTTATAATTCCATCTATTTCTATTCTTCATTCTAAATTGTAATTTTTCCTGTCAAGTATTTCCTCGGCGACACAATGGTGTAAGTACCACACCTTGAACTTTCAACTTCCGGAATGTTCTTCACAACAGTTACCGGTACTAGTGCTGTCCTCTTACTCTTACCTCCCTTTGATGTCTTCCTCCCAACATAGCGTGCCCCTTGGTACCAACGCCTTCGTCACCTACTCTACTATTCTTAGTAACCTCCCTTTTTATTATTATCATAAACAGACACCTTAAAGCACCAGTATTATCATAAATTGCCATCTCACTGCATGATACTCTCTGTGTAAATACTGTCGTGAGGGCTGGAGTCGACACTGAAGAAGCCGAAATTTCGTCCCGGGCATTATGGGTAAAGAGGGCGGACATTCTTTCCGTCTGTTTACAGACTGGGTTGGTTAGTAAACCCAATGTGTTATAACATGAATCTGAAATGAAACTCCACATCACGAAGAGTATTGGCGTCAAAAAACTCGCATAAAAACGAATCCCAGGTCAAGCAGTTTACATCTCAATAATTCAAAGATTCAATAATTCCTGGCGCCTTTATAATCGTGAACTAACAAAGGGAGACCACCCCAAGTTTTTTTTTTATTCCCTGCTTGAAAAATTCTTTATGTTCAATTGTATAATTCCAAGGCTAGATGCAGATTGAATCACGTTAGACTTATGTAGCGGATGGAAGGCAAAAACCGTTGAAAGACCACACCAAAGGCTCAGTATTTTTCGACAGGGCGAGGTAATTCCATATGAGCTTGTGGCGAAATGTCATTTTCAATCAGTTTACAGTAATATATAAGATCGCAATGTT
>JAWDGP010006471.1:565000-582500 GCA_033675545.1 Elysia crispata
GTCTTCGTTGTCATGGTTTACACCGGATGCTGAAGCAACTTTTCTCTTCAATCTCCATAAAACAAATCTCGGTCTTAACAGATTGTTAGACAATATGCAAATGAAGCGATAACAAGGCACGAGACATGCTCCCAGGGGCTAGATCTAGATGCAGATTGGGGATTCCCTATGAGCCCGAGCCCTGTAGCTCGCAGGTGCTACAACCTCCTGTGGTCTCGTCCATCTGGTCTCTGTGTCCCGACATGACAGCATCAGAGGTTGATAGACACCTCAGACATGTTCTGACCTGGGGAGCTATCACAGGAACGGCAACTGGGAGGTTGGCGCTCTTGGCATGTTCTGGTTTTTTTTCGTTAGTTCAAAGACATTTTTGATGTAGGTTTTCTTGATTAGAAGCTTATTTTTTTAGGGGATGGGGCTGAGTTGAAAATCAGATTGAGAGATTGTTGGTGGGAGCGTTTAAAAAATAAAAGAGAGAGAGAGTCAGAGTCAGAGAGAGAGAGAGAGAGAGAGAGAGAGAGAGAGAGAGAGAGAGAGAGAGAGAGAGAGAGAGAGAGAGAGAGAGAGAGAGAGAGAGAGAGAGAGAGAGAGATATCCTAATTTGATTGCGACGTTTTTCATTTGATTTTGATAACTTAGGCGACTTGAGAAATGACATGTTTATGTAAGAGTGTCTGTTTGTGGTCTGTCTGTATGTCTGTCTGTCTCCTCCCTCTCTCCTATTTCTCTTTCTCTCTTTCTCTGTCTGTCTGTCTGTCTCTCTTTCTCTCTTTCTCTCTCTCTCTCTCTCTCTCTCTCTCTCTCTCTCTCTCTCTCTCTCTCTCTTCTTTCTCCTCTCTAGCCATCCCTGTACGGTTCACCGTCAAAGATGTCAGTATTTGCATTCCCTCGTCATTGCCAAACTTTGACATTAATCAAACCGGACTTCTACAGGTGCACCTTGAGAGGTTAAAGGTCAAAGATCAGGTGCACATTCTCCGGACGTCATCAAAATATCGGTCTGTAACAAGAGACATCCATAACACTGGCATAAGTTATTTGGGATAATTCAGAGGTTTAACAGAATGACCAAGAGGATACAATAACGGATGTTGCTCGAAAGGACCAATCTGGTTCTGATCTTCTCTAATATTTCTACGATATTTTCTTGATTTTCTGTATAGATATAGATATATTTAAGAAACTCATGCGAGCCATCTGTATATTTCATCTATCAAAGTCGTAGGAATGAACTAGATACACATAGCCAGCTCTGAAATGCCAAGATGGCACATGGTTTATTGGACTTCGAGTCCGTCTATGGATGAACAGCTATCATGGGCTACTCCGGCTAAATTTAGATTATTCTTTTTTAAATTGATATTATCGTATTATTGGTAGTAAAACCAAAGGATTTCGATAGGGAATGAAATCTCATGACATGATGAAAAGGGGAGAACAAGTGTGCTCAACAAAGAGCATGTAAGAGGATAAGAAAACGCTACTTTAATTTAAATGAAACATCAGAACCCTATCAAGTCCATCTCGCGCTGGAGATGTCAACATAACAATAATCTTATTTTGAATATGAAATTTTTATATGATAGAGATAGATTCATGAAAACTAGAGCCTGATACTTTTTATTCATTTACATGTAGCAATGTGCTTAGGCTGGCTATACTAACTCTTTACTTTTAGATACATAAATTTATCAAAACTTTAACAGTTCTTCATGTACTAATTTGATCACGATACAGATCAGCTTCGAAAGCCTTACAGGTTAATAGTATTTGGTTGTAAATTTATTAACCAACATTAAAATTCAAAGAGTGTAAGTGCTTAGACAGTCTCTTTCTTCGAATTTCGTTAAGCATACCGTCATTCTGGAATCGATACCACTGGGAAAAGGTTGAAGACAGATAATTTCGAACTGGTTCGGGTCTGGTTTTCGTTTTATCAATGTGAGAAGTTGTTTGCCAGATGCCGATGGGAAGAGTCTGCTTTATGTTCGAGTCACAATTATTCACCGCGCTTATTCAGTCACAGACATACTGACTGGCAAAGGCTTACGTGGCTGTTTCAGTCGGAAGATGCAAATTTCCGCCAGTCTTTAATGTCTCTTTTGCTTTCATAGTCAGAAATTACAAAATTTCGAAACAGATAAATGAAAGTTAGCGTAAAACATTCTAAAACATTTTCGTTTCAATCAGCATGCCACTTAATATAAACTTAATGTCTATCCTTAAACCCAGTAAACCCGAGTTTCAGACATTATCACTTCGTGGTTGCGAGCCCAATTTCTAGTTTGGGGAAATTTGGAAGAATCCGGAACCGAGGATCTCATCCACGCCATGAGAGAAGGTCAAGGGTCACCATTGATATGGCTGTTATCGAGAAGCTGACGCCGGAACTCTAGCCGCACAGGGAATGCTGGGCCTTTCGTCCCCTCGCTATGGTGGAGCGTTATCTTCAGGCGCTGCTCCAGATGCCCTAGGCTTAGTCCTGGGTGTCATGAGGATGGTAGATCTTCTGCTTTATCCTGGTGCCCTGGTACTGTAGTCGCCTGGACTGATCTTTGAGACTTTTGTATAGTCTGGGAGGAAATTGTTCTGTTATCATCTGGAGCATCTTGAGGAAGGAAGAGGCTTCGCCTGGAGATCAGATACAATGTCGTGAAACGGGTTGGGGAGTGTGCTTGGGTGAAGTTTGATGGCTTTTAAGGGTTAATCAATATATGGACGAAAGAGAAGAGACAGATAGATAGATAGATAGAGATAGATAGATAGATAGAGAGATAAATAGAGAGAGAGAGAGAGAAAGAGAGAGAGAGAGAGAGAGAGAGAGAGAGAGAGAGAGAGAGAGAGAGAGAGAGAGAGAGAGAGAGAGAGAGAGAGAGAGAGAGAGAGAGAGAGAAAAGTGAGGGAGATTCAGATAAAACTGTACGGTATAAAACCAGATGCGATTCAGCGGTTACAGAATCTCTAACAATGGTGCCAAATACTAGTCGCACGTCTCTTTTATCTTTTAATGGGAATACCATGACCCCCTGCTTAGCCAAAGAAGGAAAAGAAGGGAAAAAAAAGACTTTTGGGAAAGACAAGGCAAAATACCAAAGGCAATTAATGGAAACAACACAATCAAGCCTGTGAGGTTCAGGAAGGTTGCGTCACTAAACCGAAGAGCCACACAGTTAGCCGCGTCAGCAGTATCAAATTAATGAAGACCGCACGAACGTGACGTCAATATACTCGCCCCTTAATGACCTTGTCATCTGAGAGATGCAGTTTGGTGCCCATTGGGACCATAATTACGTACACTCCTTTCATAGATAGAGCAATAATAATGGGCTCAATTTAGGTTGATATTGTGTTGGTTATGAGAAGCTGTTTTCTCTTGTTTATGAGAGGGAAGGGTTGTATTTCGGTGAAGTAGAAAGGAGAATCTGTTTTCAGACATCATGTTGGAGGATTGTCGAAGCGAAGAAATTCGAAACATTGAAGTATCGTTGCGATTTATAATTATCTTAAATAAATCATTAATTTATTGTATATTATTCACAGTACAATCATTTTTTTAAACCAATAAAATCAAATTACCACCAAAATGGTAATTTACCGTATTTGCTGTTGCCTCACGTCTCAACGAAAACACATTAATTCTTTAACACTTGGAATATTTTAACGCCCTTTATTGAAGGACTTAATTATGCCTCCTTCCTTATTTTCTCATTAGTTCTTTAACACTTGGAATATTTTAACGCCCTTTATTGAAGGACTTAATTATGCCTCCTTCCTTATCTTCTCATTAATTCTTTAACACTTGGAATATTTTAACGCCCTTCATTGAAGGACTTAATTATGCCTTCTTCCTTATCTTCTTTCCGCATTTTTAGCGGAGCAATGCAGTCAAAATGATTTCCAGATTTCCAAGAGAAGTAAACTACTAAACATTCGAGACAAGACATAAGGTATTGATTATTTCTATCAACTTGTCGAGTGCCAACAATCAAGATCATAACATGATAGGTACTAGAATCTGTTTCTTGACCGCTTGGACTTCCTGGAACGGCTTTTGTCGTCTGCTTCTTGACCTCTGTGTTTTTACTGGATTTTTCGCGTTTTTGATCAAACGAAAGATATTTTTGATTGGCTCGTATTGTCATAGACGGATTCGCTGAGGTTCGCTTTTTTTTCGGATCAGAAATGTGAATATGGTCCAGATGCAAGCTACCCTTTGTAATAAAATTTTCTTGTAAATAAGTCAATGGCTTGTCAATGTACACATGCGTTTAGATATGGCCCAGAGAGAAAAGAACATGATGAAATAGGTTAAATTTTGGCGTACCATTTAATAAGACGGAATTTTCATAATTGAACCAACTTTTATATTTGATAAATTTCCAAACGTGAGGATCGCTGAACATTAATCCAAGAGTTGAGGCGCAAAAGTACATAGTAAAGTCAGATTTCAAGTTTACAGTAAACCCGAAAAAAAAATGGTTCGATTCCAAATTCGATTCTAAAACTGAGTATCGCCCACTGACTGTGCGGTATGTCATGGGGCAGTAACTCCTGTCATCTAACAATCACAGGCAAAGTACTGCCAATGAGTACAGGCATGTGTGGGTCCTGGCCAACCCGGACTAATCCTTCCGGTCGTCAGGGCTAATCACCAATTAGATCTGATGTGGCTCTCAGCTGGCATGTGAGAGCGCCGTATGTATGTAGAGGAGTAGGTGTTATATGTGTATCTAATCTATGTGGTCAAAGGGTAGTTACTACTATTGTTTGCATCACTCAATATTTTGGCCCAATGAAATAAAAACCATACGTTCAAGTGTAGTGCTATGATATGGCCTCTATAATATTACAAATTGTGAGGGTTATTGGTATGATCTCCTAAGTCATTATGTACACCCGGTCTTTGTGATCCAGAGAATGAAAATTAATCACAAATATTACAAGCTGGGTGAGTTAAGGCTTAAACCATTCAAAATTGGACCATTTTCGAAATGTTGTTTAGGTACCAGAACATAAAATTTTACAAGAAGGTCTTTAATAAATCTTACGTTCCCCAGTACACAGTTACCCGAAGAACCTTTCACAGAAACGGGGTTTTTCTGTCAGGTTAGAGATACGTCTGGTTGGACGGCATTCTACCGCGCACTAAATGTCCCAGCCGAAGATCGAACCCTAGACCATTTACAAGACCTTCGATCTCTCTACCAACTGAGCCACCTAGCGCAAAAACCATAAATATCTAGAACATAATGATTTACAACAGCAGTCTCAACATATCCGCATAAGATTTGATGGAAAACACAGTTAACGTAAAAGTAACCAAGGGACCACCTGTTTTCTACCTTGGCAAATCTTACGACTTAAAAATGGATTTTTCTCGGGGGCAGAAAAAAAAGTTGCAGTTTAGCGTTAAGTATCCCGGGTGTTAACTTGCAAGGGGAGCGAATGTCTTAATGAAGCCAGTTTAGTCAAGCCAAAGAGGAGATGTTTTCATTCCGGCGTTAATCTTTAAACGCCCAAAGAAGCCTAACGTTTCGCGATTATAAAAAAAAAGTAAAGCTATCTATGGCTGTACTGTACCATCAGTAGGCTGGAGATATCCGGTAAAAAGATGGATTCTGAGTTAATTTACAACTGTTTTTTTTCTCTCTTTCTTTTATTGGTCTTTCTTCGTCATTATTTTTTTCTTCACACGCTTTCCTATTATTCACTCTTCTGTGGAACTTATGCCTGACTTCTTCTGCTTCTCCTGTTTGTCCGCTTGTTTTTTTGTCTTTGCTAATTTGTTTTATTTTTGTGTCCATCTCTCTCTCTCTCTCTCTCTCTCTCTCTCTCTCTCTCTCTCTCTCTCTCTCTCTCTCTCTCTCTCTCTCTCTCTCTCTCTCTCTCTCTCGTTCTCACTCTTTCTTTGCTTTTCTTCTCCAGTCCATTTTGACTTTTCCTTCTCTCACTTCACCTCATTTTCTAATTTCCCTCCTTCCTATCTTTTTTTTTACTATCTCCAAGCTCTTCCTTACCGCCGTCCTCCTATTCATTCTGCAAACTTTCCTCCCTCCCCACTTCCCCCACCAGCACCATCATCACCCTCTGCTTCCTACCACCTAACCGAGACCCCTCCCTGCTAATAATACGTCCCCACCTATGACCATAGAGCCCCTGGAGGCTCAAGCTCTGGTGCGCGGTACATACTAAAAATCTGGCCCCGAACAAAAACCTACTATGATTGGAATTACGATCTATCGAAGCGACGGACCGAAAGAAGCCGAATGACTTTAACAATAAACCTGCTCGGAAGTCATGCCCCAAACGGCAGGTCCCCTGCTCGGCACAGCTTTCTGTTAGTCTCAATTAATATACAGTACATAATATCCTCCTGAGAATTGAGGAAAAAGTCTGCGCTTGGGAGATTTTTCAGAGCAGTTCACCCGCTTTGGGGTTTTGATGTTGCTCTCATACCAGGAATACTGCGAAAGTAACTACAATGGGAAATTTATTTACGACGTAATCAAATCCTCACTCAGTTCTTTGTCAAGTCCTGTATATATGTAAGGTCCTGAGCAATGAGATTTGTGTTCTTTAATAAACAGCTCAATGAGTCCAAATCTAATTCCATGATCTTCTGTATTGTTTGACACATAAAATAAAGGTTTTGATTTGAATACGCTGGTTTTAAAAGCCCAGTCTACCAAAAAGGTAGAGTATTATTCTCAATACATGATACTTTTAATCTCACAGTATTTGTGGTATCTTACCACAGTTTCTCAGATCTTAAGAACCAATACGAAAGATCCTGGGCACAATATAGATCTAGTTACAACCAGGCCCCCAAAGCCAACACGAGCATATGCGCATCCTTTTTTTTTATATAAAAAGAAGTCCTTTCAAGAACTGCATACAATGATAGTCAAACCTAAGATAGAAAAACATAGAAATATTTTGTTGTTTGATATTGATCGTCCACAACACTGTGATCTAAAACCTTTTTGCATATCAAACTTAGATTCCGTCAGAGCAAATGGAAGGATGGAGTCCTTAACTCACCTACTAACAAGGGGGGGGGGGGGGGAGGAGGTGGAGGGGAGGGGGATTAAAACCGCTAAAATATCAGGGCGGACGCACCTACCCCACACCCAAAAGAGGGGTTTTGGGAATGGGAAATAACATCAACAATCTACATTTAGGGCCAAGCGCATTTCTGAGACAATGATTTGTGCCTAAAGAATTAGAAAAGGGACACGACCATTATTTCGGATTTCGTCGCCTTTCGTTAGAGAAGATCTGTTATTAGGGCACTAGACTTTGCCTCCCATGGCGTCAGCAGCACTTTTATAATGTTTCCGGAAATCCCCTCTCAACATGGGGGGTCACTCTGATTATGACCTCTGACGCAGGAAGCTCAATCTGAGGTGTTAATTATACTTTCAGATGCAGTCAAGGCTGTAATCTGCGGCTCATTGGTAACGCTTGTTCTGTCTTCATTGCCGCGATCTGTGTCTCTGTGGTGTTACTTGAACTATATATTTATAGGTGAAGGACAGAGAGAGAGAGAGAGAGAGAGAGAGAGAGAGAGAGAGAGAAAGAGAGAGAGAGAGAGAGAGAGAGAGAGAGAGAGAGAGAGAGAGAGAGAGAGAGAGAGAGAGAGAGAGAGAGAGAGATGGAACTTGCCACCACTCACCCTATCTTTCACACGGACATAAACACACACACACACACACTTAATCTCTTCCTTCTTTATGCCCCCTCCCCCCAACCTCTCTCTCTCTCTCTCTCTCACTCTTCTCTGTTCTCTTGAATTCTCTTTTTCCATTCTTCCTCCCTTTTTCTCCCTACCTATCTGTATTTCCTTTTTGAAATTAAAGGTATTTAGTTTGCCCCAAAACATCTCCTTTCAACCTTCTTCACCTGATATCAACAACCCCCTCCAATTTCTTGTTTTCACTCTATGATTTCTAGATCCTAACAGCAGCTTCTTCAAACCTTGTCACACCTTGTGAATCGCACTTTCTTCGCACTCTCGAAACAGCGCTAGAGCCGCGTGCCGCGGGACCAAACGGCTCTATGATTATACCCCGATAGCTCTGGAGTGAAAGTCCCTTCCATAACTTCACAAAGCCACTCCCCACTGTCATCTCAGTGTATCATCAACATTCTGACCCTCCCCCTGGTGAGAAGGTCAAAACAAGGAGACCAGCGTCCATATTACTCTGTCTCGCGCTACTGAGATAATGACAAGGTTGATTGTCACTTCTCTTCTTGAACCTGTCCCAACCTGTTGACTGCTGGCGACTACCAGCTACCGCGCTCTCTCTAAAGTTGTTACTCGTCTTGAAAGAAAAAAAAGAAGAGAACTTTGCTAAAGCAATGAGACAGACAGGGGACATAACTGTTTTTTGTTCAAAGAAGACCAATATTATAGTATGGAGGAAAAAAAAAACACCCGGAAAGAGTAGAAACTTAAAGTGCAGTTGTACAAACTTAAGTTTTTAGACAGTACAATCGTAACAATTATGCGGTTACAAGATTATTTCAAAGAAAATGTTTCAAGCTTCAGCGTAGAAAATTCGTCTTTCAAAGCAAAATCACGAATATTACCTTCACGAATTAAGGAAAAAAAAAAGAACAAAACTGCAGATATGAACAGGGTGAGAGTAATATCTTGTTTACTTCTTGAAACTGCACGTGTACAAATCGCGTACTTCACATAACATCACGTGTACCAAGCGCCATCTTGACGGTTAAAAATTAATCTTGGAAGGTATGAATCAAAACACGGAAAAGATGTTGAGATTTGATTTGTCACGCCTCCAGAACGGACCTATTTAATTTTCTGCGCCTTATTTCAAAATTGCGCTTGATTTCTTGAGGAAAATATGAGATTGTTCCAAGCGAATTTATTTCAAGATTTTGTGTCAATAATATGCACAGTTTGGCATCGTTTGGCAATAATATGCACAGTTCAAGGCCGCTTATTACTGATTTTAAAAGTGAAGGAAACTTCGTTCCTTTGGTTTTTACTTCATCTCTTTGTGGCATTCAGTTTCCACCAAGTTTGTTCTCAGTGTTAAAACATGGTTATCACCTTATGTGCAATTTTTTAAAATTAGTTTTTAACCATGATGACCTCTCTCTCTCTCTCTCTCTCTCTCTCTCTCTCTCTCTCTCTCTCTCTCTCTCTCTCTCTCTCTCTCTCTCTCTCTCTCTCTTCCTCTCTCTCTGGCTCTCCGTCTGTCCCAACCTCTATCGTTGTTTGATTACCTTCTTTATTTCTATTATCTCTCTCTCTCTCTCTCTCTCTCTCTCTCTCTCTCTCTCTCTCTCTCTGTAAGTTTTCATGCTTCCCGTACATTCTTTCAAATTATTGAAAGCACACAGCCATTTGTTTCTTTCAAATCCCATCTCTTTCCCACAAAGATACCAATTATAGCACTCAGCATCCCAAAACATCCCAATTATATTTTTTTCTAGCTTTTCTTTTCCAATGATCCCCTTGGTCTCATGCTCAGCCTGATGCTCTACCTCCACCTCTTGAACTTAGACCTTAGATTCCGCGTGACCTAGTTCAGGGGCAAAATCAGAATCACTATATATCGCCATCATACTTTTTTTGACATTATCCGAAACAAGCCATTGGCGGGTCAAGCTCCCTATCATTCTCTGAGCTGGAGAGTCGGGTCAAATGACCCCTCCAAGACAAACAAGGCTGACCACTGCACCAGCACTGTTGTTGTTCAGCGAATGCAGTGTCCCCACGCCCGGACTTAATTAACCTGGTTGTTTGTGTCGTCTGCCTCTCTGCTTCGATCGCTGGGCCTCGCTCCAGGTCTATTTTCTGCCTAGTCTCCACGTATCTCCGACGCCATGTTCTCGTCTCGGGTTTCAAGGTCAGAAAATATACCTAGAGCGCAAGTCCTGTAGGTAGATTTAAACGTAGGAGCAAGGTCAACCAATGAAAACTAATGAAATAGAGACTCAAAGGTCAACCAATGAAAATTAGGGAAAAAGAGGCCAAAGGTCAATCAATGAAAATTAATGAAATAAGGGCTCAAACAGCCACGAAACAAACTATTCATTTTTCAGTCAAGAACCAAGCAGCTTTACAGCGTAGTTAAGTCAGTCTATGAACGAGTTGGTCGTGAAGCTTTCAACACACGTCAGGATCTTTTCATTTACTCGAGCCCCACAGACCTTAAAACCTATTAGAACAGTGACTATAACTTTATTGCTCTTCTCCTTTCATTGCTAAAGACGTATAGAAGAAATTAATTGAAATTGCTTTGAGGAGTTCACACCACGCTAGAGGAGTTCCTACTGTGTAGGTAAAGTAGTACCTATTGACGCCATGACAGTTTTACTAGCCTCGTAAAGCGAGGGTTTTAAACTGATCTCATTTGCGATTTATTCTACCGAGATTCTCTGCTTGGGTGATTTTTGTAAAGAGATTCTCTGTCCTTCAGCCATGCAAGATTAATTTCGTAGTTATTTTGACAAAGTACTCCTAATGTGTGATGCCGAATCCTTTTGCAAGCGTCCGTGTAATCATTGACACGATATATTATAATTATATACGCAAAGATACAGCCTTACTATGCGCTAAGACCTTCTTAATTTACAACTATTGACTTTTTGGAAAAGGATGAAGGAAAAATATTCATCAGCATATTCACCGTTTTTTGCATTTAGAAAGAGGAATGTTAAAACAACAAGGGTACCATTGGCAAAAGAGAATGTGGCTTCAATTTTTTGGCTATTTTTTTATTTTATAAAAATTTCAAATTTACGAAGCAATTCATAATTTTCTTGTAACAAATATAAAACAGTCACCATCTTCAACTCAAGAACAATGAGATAAGTAAAAACAGTAATGTTGTATTAAAATAGAAGACGTTTTGCCTTCATTGGCTTCATCATCAAGAACTAACATTTTATTATTTTTCCTGGTCGTTTTAACGCCCAGAGAGTTTCTATGTGTAACCAAAAGCGGCACCGGTTAGATAGGATCTAATCACACGCTAGGAATGTAGAATGATGGCCCGACCAGGGATTGAACCCAGAATCTCTTCTCTGTCAGTTCAACGCTCTTTCGACTGAACACAGCAGTAAAGCAAACTTCTTCAAAAGAGATGTAAAATTTTTTTTTTTTAATAATCTGCCTTCATATTTCAGCACACTCAGCTGTTCTCGAGTCAATATCCACGCGAGAGTTGGCAAAAAAAATGGTTCTAAAAACTGCTTTATGTAGACAGTGTTGTCATGACGAGTCTTAAAACCTTTCCGCGACAGGGAAGGGGTCAACTGAAGGGTTAGCTGTCAGATAAACTGCGCACACTTGGCAGATCTCTAGCAATGCTATGTCAAATTTCGCACACACTTGTCACAGGAACTTCACATACTACACATAGCTAGAGGTCTAGGCATTTTTTTTACGTTGAACCGCTTGATAATTCTTTCTTTCATGTCCATTTTTCTTTGTAATAACTATTTTATATATATATATATATATATATATATATATATATATATATATATATATATATATATCAAATCTGAGCTCTCAAATTCCTGCTTTAAATGGAAAAAAAAATAGAAACTCTTGACAGCTCTCGGCTGCCTCGCGGTGTTTGGAATAAAAACGTGAATAAATCATCGCCCTTTTCTTCTACTTCTCCAAAATTTAATAATAAAAAAAGAAAAAAAAAAAAAGAAAGAAAGAAAAGGCGACGAGACCCAAGGATCAGTGAGGCGACAAGGCTGGATAGCGTAGCTTCAACATTCAGGCCCAGCCTGGCGACACGGTACAATTGAAAAACGGAACTCTATATGAATATCATTCCAGGGGCCTTTTCCAGTTGGTTGAGGCAATTTCATACTCCGATAAAACATTTTACTATGTATGGCGTTTGTCGAGTTATTGACTTCAATTCAGAACAAAAAGTTTAATGAAAGAGCAAAAGAGAAGCGACGAAATTATCATATCGTTCAGGGTTTAGTTTACGCACAACTCATCGCGTATTTTGCTATCTCTTCTTCTCTTCTTCTTCTTTTTTTTTTTTTTTTTTTTTTTGCAACGCAAGAGATGCTCCATACAGTTTAGAAATTCTTAGATTGATACTACACGTGGTAAAAGGAACCACCCTGTTTAAATAATTTTCTTCCCATGTACGTTATATTCTTTAACTTTGAAATAGAATTTTAGTTTATGTTTTGTAACAAGTTCAGTTTATAGTTTTTGCTTTTGGTGGTGATGGATTCAACGATACTGATGATGATGGTAATGATGAAGATGATGTTGGTGATGGTGAGTAAGATAATGATGGTAATGATGAGAAAGATGTTGATGGTGATGATGAAGATGATGATGTTGATGATGGCGATGATGAGGAAGATAATGATGGTAATGATGAAGATGACAATGGTGATGATGATCGTAATAATGAGGAAGATGTTGATGGTAATGATTAAGATGATGTTATTTCCTCTTCACTGACATAAAACGTTAAGAGACTTTACAGTCAGTCTCAACATATGAGATTTAACTCTTTGTTTTGAACCAATTGCGGTAAATTTCCCTTGATCTTTAATGATTGTGCATGTGAAAACATTGTTACCGCAAGTACGCAGGAGAACAAAACTAAAGAAAACTGAAAAAAATGAACAAAACAACTAAAAAGAAAGAACAAAAATTATATCGCAAGGACAAGACAAGACGAGATGATATGATGATGTTTTAACTGGTATTGTGATTATAGTCTTGTAACTATACGAGAATGATATGAAGAAGACAGCAGTAGATTATGAATAAGAACTTGAACAGATATGAAAAATGACATGAATAGAATGAATAATATCTGGAACAGAAATGAAAAAAATTAATGACTTGAACAGACAGGAAAAATGACTGCAACAGATAACAAAAATATTTAGATTAGATTTATTCAAAACATTGAAATTAAAGAATAAGAACAAACAAGCAGCCAATGCGAAGTAAAAATAAACGCGCAAAACAGATCCACGTTCAAATTTCGGGTTCTCTGGATCCAAAAATGCTTTTGGTTTTATTTTTTTTTTTTCCCTTTGTCTCCTTTAAATTCTAGTAATAATTATATTAAAGTGGAGCTCCTGCTTTTGTTTGTATAATTAAACTCCAAAAACGCAGTTGCTGGGGGAGAAATAAACACCTTTTGTTCCTCTTTTTATGTCCTTTTTACAATCCGTGGCTGACGTCCTGCTTTTATCTCCCCTTGTCACTTTTTATGGAAGTGGCGGTCACCTTGTATGCGTTTTGCAAACGTCATGATTGTGATCGGCTGATTTCCCTTGAATTTCATCCATGGAGAAGCGGGTGGTGGCGCTAGTGTAGTAAGCGCCTCGTCTATAAATAGCCAGAACTGCGGGGCTCTGTGTTTTTTTTTAGATTCAAGCGAACACTGATAACAGCGAAAAGCTCTTCTAGCTGACGCTTGATTTCTTTTTGCGCAGGCGCTAAGACTGCTCTTTCCCATTATTGAGGAAAAGAATTAAATGTAAAAAGAAAGTAAAGACTGTCACATAATTAATGATATTGGGAGGTCGAATTTACGTTAAATAAATCATATATGAAGCATCAAGAGATTAAGACAATTGTCAATTCTCAATGTTTATAAATACATAACTATACAAAAATGGAAACGGATCTAGCATATACCCGGTTTGAATAAACTGAGTAAATTAATAAAAAAAAAAAAATTTAATGAATAAAAACATACAACAAAACAAAGCAATCATAGGAACAGTAAACGAAACAAGTTCATAGGCTAATTTTAAATCATGGAAGGCCTCTATAATTATGGATCGAAAAAAGACATTAAAAACGTTTGCTCGGGGAAACTGTAGAATGGGTCGATTATGAAAAGCCAGTCGTCCTGCAGAAATTTATTATTTTTACTTTCGCTTTGGAAGGAAGCCCTGCTAACAGAGATTTATTACAAATATCATCGGCGTTGTTATGTTTTGATTTAATGCTAAATTATGACCACAGACATGGCGTAATGTCCCACAGCTGACGTTTAGCTAAAGCAGCCCGCTATCCTTTGAAGAGAGGTACGGCGTTCCATAAATATTTTGCATTCGTAAGGGTGTTCGCGTATGTCACTTTAGCGCTTGAATATCTTTTGAAGCCGTGGAATAATTAATATTTTACTGTGTACTGTGTATGTGTGTACTGTCTCAGCGTATGAACTGTATGCAGTAAATCGGTAACCTATAAGATAAATGTGAAAAGTACAAACCGACATCTAAACACTTTTTTTTAGTTATAGAATATAATCATTTGGAAACTAAAACGTAAGCAGAAAAGTATTTGAGCTATTTGATATATATATTTTTTTAAATTCCCATCAGCGTTCCAAATATTTTTTTTATTTGTAAATGGGTTTATACATTCTTTTGCATTAAAAGAATTTAATAAATTTCATGCTTGCCTGAAGATAACAACTACATACGGGCAAGATTTTTTTTCTGCTTGTTTTTTCTTAATTTCCTTCTTTCTCTCTTCATTTTCTTGAAAATTACGCTTGAAAAAAGAAGCTCAAGGCTTTGAATGTGACCCAGGCAACGGTATTCAGCCTGTCCAACGTAGATTATTCTTTTTTTCTCTTTCTTAGAGGCCTTGTAATCTGTTGCCCACCTCCCTGTTCTGCCTAGTTAACTGTTTGAAGCTCTACCCAAACGCATCCGTTATCACCTTATCGGTAATCTCGACACAAAGGTCTCTTTTAATCAGAGAGTTGAAGCACATCGCGCCTCAACATTAGATCTAGATCTAGATTTAGCTGGAATTTGTCAGAGCCACCGAACTCCAGATTTGACAGACTGCCAGTGGTACATTAACGCAGATGAAGAAGATGAAGAGGAAGCAGGAGGAGGAGGTGAAGAAGAAGAAGAAGAAGAAGAAAAAGAAGAAGAAGAAGAAGAAGAAGAAGAAGAAGAAGAAGAAGAAGAAGAAGAAGAAGAAGATATAGAGAGCGAGAGAGAGAGAGAGAGAGAGAGAGAGAGAGACAGACAGACAGACAGACAGAGAGACAGACAGACAGACAGACAGACAGACAGACAGACAGACAGACAGACAGACAAACCGGCAGACAGAGAAAGAATGAGAGAGGTAAAAAAAAAAAAAGAAAGAAAGAAAGATACATAGATTTCAAACATAACCAGACTGCAAGGACGGAGAGGAAAAAAAAAACCCAGACAGATATGCTGAGGATGAGACAAAGAGAGATGACGGCAAATAATTGTCGATTTCAGAAGAGACAAAATAATGGCGCAGTAGGGGGACGGATCGCCCCAAACTCTGACCATCTGAGAGGAAGAGCGCATCGAAAACACCAAACTTGAACAGAGACTTATTGAGCGCCGTGTCAAAAAGGTTTAGCTTGAGGCTTGTTGAAGAGCTGCTGGTGGCATGAGCTTGTCGTTTAATGGAGAGCATTAAATTTTGAGGGAAGAAAGATGTGGATAGTGGGGAAAGAGAGAAAGGGAGAGGCAGAGAGAGAAAGGCAAGTAATGGAAAAAATGACTCAGAGAGAGAGAGGATGAAGAGAAACAGTAAGAAAAAGAGAGAGAGAGAATGAGAAAGAGAGAGTGAGAGAGAGAGAGGGAGAGAATGAGAAAGAGAAGAGAAGAGAGAGAGAGAGAGAGAGAGAGAGAGAGAGAGAGAGAGAGAGAGAGAGAGAGAGAGAGAGAGAGAGAGAGAGAGAGAGAGAGAGAGAGAGAGAGAGAGAGAGAGAGAGAGAGAGCATGTATCCATAATGCTCCTCAGTTATGAAAATACATCATGACAGACTATTCTGACAGGAACGTGAAGCGAAAAAAAAAAGAAAAAAAAAAAAAAAAGAGACCCACCCATAAGCAGGTGATATGGTGAGAAGTAATGGTGACAACTGTTAGGAAACTAACCTAGCGTGAGGTCACTGGTAACATACATACCCCCAGGTTGAGTGGAGCCTCGTATAGGATCTTACCAGTTCTTAGTTCTATTGTTACAGCCCGTCAGACTTCTTCATGCGTCTGTACAATGTTCGGGATATAGGTTAGAGGTTAGGAGAATGCCAAACTTAATAGGGAATATTTTACACAAAGACTCGTGTTACCTAGTTAGGAAAAGCTCGCAGCAGTCACTTTTTGCCGTTTTTGAAATTAATTTGTCCCTCCAAAGTGGCCGTTTATCCACAATTTTTTTAAATTGAATTTTCGCACACCTTTGAATTAATATGAGCCTATGGATTGTTGAGCTGTTTTCCTTCAATATTGCAAATTAATGCTCTCCTTTCTTCTGCTAAATAAAAGAACTTAAAGGTGAGCTCACGGCTCCTGCCAGAGGGCAGCACAACTCTTTGTGAGAAATTTCAACACTCATTAGTCAATGAGTATGAATATTTGTCCCAGAAAACAGCAAGCTAGGAATATGAGTTTAAAAAAATTCATATTGGAAACATTATATAAAAAAGTTAAATAAATAAATAAAAAGTGAGGTAAAATAATCATTTTCAGAGAATCGTTAAAAATGCTTCTTTCAAGCTTCATATTTTTAATTACTCTCTTTGACACGTCCTCTTTTTTAGTCTCTTCGAGCAATGGACACAACTCCGCAAATGGTTTCCAAGCCCCGCGCGCCATCTTTGTCTACGGAGACACCCCTGTGCAAAAAACGCTGCTGAAGAGAGTAACACTAGAGCTATCAACTTTTTGGCAATTTTTATACACCTTTGATAAAAGTAACCACAAACCAACTTAACCGAGGCTTGAGAGACCAATTTACCTTCAACGGTTGGCAACAAATGTAGAACCAAACTTAGTATTAACGAGAACTATCGAAACATTTAGCATTATGATAGGAGTGGAGAATTTTTCCGAGCGATTTGTCTGACACAGCATGACTGTCGTCATGAGAAATTGGCCTCAATCTGTCATTTAAAGTAAAAAAAAAAATATTAATGAGTTTAGAAAATGTGGAGCGCGTAATGTACAATGTAACGTCCTACTTTCACACTTCATTCAGCCCAGATACCGGAGCACCATTTGAAAGGGACGGAACACGTACCGAGTAAAACTTGTGCTCCGAATATCAAGATTCTCTGGGATAAACTTAGGGGACGTTTATATTCTTATAAAACCAAATAGAACTCTTTTTTTTTTTCAACAGAGTATAGACAGCTTTGCTTTGTCTGATACAATCTTTATTGCACTTTAATAGATCTGATTTTCTTTGAATATGAAAAAAAAAAAAAAAAAAAAAAAAAAAAAAAATTTTATTTTTTGGTTTTGTTTTGTAACGTTTGTATAATAATAATAATAATAATAATAATAATAATAATAATAATAATAATAATAATAATAATAATAATAATAATAATAATAAAGTGCATTTATATAGCGCATATCCAAATGATTAAAATGCTCTATGCGCTTTACAAGAAAAAGAATAAGATAGAAGCAGGCTAGAAGGCCTGAACATACATACATAACA
>JAWDGP010006471.1:587500-602500 GCA_033675545.1 Elysia crispata
ATGAATTTTGCTGCATGCAAAATTAAGACATGCGATCCCGGTTTCAGACTCGTTTCGGCTTACGCAGCTATCTGTATCAGTCACGTGATGTATTTGTATAGGCGCACAAAGTAAGGTGTTAGGCAGTGGGTTAAAAATTTGTTTGGCATTAAAAAAGATATATATTTTTTTTATCCTTCTGGAGATATTTTCTACAGACCATGTCGTTCTAGTCGCTGCCCTCCTCCACCTGAACGTTTTCATCTTCTCCTCCTCCTCTTCTTATTTCTCCTCACTGCTTCCACGCCTCCTTCATGTCCTAGCGTAATTAATAGCCGGGTCGTAGATCGCCAAGATGATAAAAACAAACTCATTCTGTGAGGAGTTGGAAGATCCTTAAAAGTTTAGTAGCAACGCGAAAGGCCATTCTCATCGGTCAGTCAACCCTTTGACAACGGTTTGAAATATTTTGAACATCTTCAATAACAATAGCGCTATAGCCTGCCCATAATACAGGCAATTTGAAAGATATCCAGGGGAACAAATATTATGAAAAAGTAATTTTTCTTCGATTCAGGAGAGAAAGATAGACGTCTAGTTGCCTCAATTTTTTTTTTTGTAATTGCTATCTTTCTTTCTGCCTTTATATATATATATATATATATATATATATATATATATATATATATATATATATATATATATATATATAAACTATGGCAGTGAGGTTGTTTCGATCTCAAGAAAATAAGGAGACAGTGTTCTATGTTTATGCTTTGAGACATTGTGTTTGTTTGCCTGTGATTTTTTAAATACATTTTAAACCACAAAAGATCTTTCTTTCAAGAATATCCTTGAGCAGGTCACATCCCTTGTTCTCTATTGTTGCGGTTAAGAGCGGTATTTTTTTTTTTATTAGTTTTATCAGAAATAAAGAGAGAAAAAGATTGATGGAGATAGGTAGATAGATAGATAGATAGAAAGAAAGAAAAATGAGAGAGATAGATAGACAGTACACAGATAAATAGATAGATAGATCAATAGACAGAGAGAGAAAGATAGAAAGAGAGAGACAGATAGATAGAGAGAAAGAAATGGATAGATAGATTGATAGATAGATAGATAGATAAAGAGAGAGAAAGAAAGAGAAAGAGAGAGAGAGAGAGAGAGAGAGAGAGAGAGAAAGAAAGAAAGAAAGAAAGAAAGAAAGAAAGAGAGAAGACTGCCATGTGAAGATATCTCGTACAGATATAATAAACATCTGAAGGAAATTTACTCTTGCTTCCTGATCTTTAGTGTACAATCAGTGTGTCTGCCTGCCTGAACGTGTGCTTGTCTCTTTCACATTCAGGGTGCGTCTCTATTTATATTAAGGTTACTCTCTTTTTAAAAAAAAATTCTTTAACTTTCAGAGACTATTCACATAGGAAGCTTTTTAAAGCTAATTAATGCAGACTTTATGAGGGAATATCTTTACGAACTAGTAATTTGTTAGATCATCTTTACAGGTCTACTAGATCTAATTTACTTTCTTTCTATATCCTATAGCCCTGTTATGAAAAATGGCGTCCCACTCAAAAGATTCAACACATCTTAAAATTACTGAAATTGTTGGATGATATTTTTGGCCTAAAAATTTATTCTAATCCTGGTTCAATGAGAGACGGAAATCCTCTTATTGTTAATGGGTTATTAGCGGGAAATCCCAGCAATTATAGCTTTAATTATTTCATTTTCCCTAACAGGCACTTTTTATATTTTTCCATTTTTCTGTGCACCCATTTTTTTTTTAAATGTAGAACTTGATACATTTCATAATCGTTACTCATTAAACCTCAAAGAGAAAAAAAATTGGATGCAAATCCAGAAGCTGATATATGGTGAAAATATTTAGGTGAACACTCCTACTTCGCCCTTAATAAAAAAAAGAGTACCAAAAAAAAAAAAAGAAACTTCCTCCTCAAACAGGGCATAAACGATTTTAATGTGCCTATAATATTGCACAAGGAATTTTCTGGACCGAACGCAAAAAAAAACAAGAGCCTAATTTAAAAAAGAGATAGATAGAGAGAGAGAGAGAGAGAGAGAGAGAGAGAGAGAGAGAGAGAGAGAGAGAGAGAGAGAGAGAGAGAGAGAGAGAGAGAGAGAGAATGACAGAGAGAAGGGGGCGGGAGAGAGAGACATAGAGACAGAGAGAGAGACAGAGAGAGAGAGAGAGAGAGAGAGAGAGAGAGAGAGAGAGAGAGAGAGAGAGAGAGAGAGAGAGAGAGTCAGAGAGTCAGAGACAGCGAGAAGGGGGAGGTTATTCAGTAAAATAAAAAAGAACAAAGTTTTGCAGCTGCATGTAAGTGTCGCACTGAAATATCCCTGTGAGTGGGAGCGAAATTGCAGATTTCCAAATGTTTTGTTTTACCTTTCCATATTCTGAAGTACTTAATGGGATCGCTAACGTCGTAAAATATCTATTTTCGTCACGGCGAAAGATGAAATGACACAAATGTGTTAAAGATTTGAGGTGGAAACCGAGGGGGGTGGGGAGATTGAGAAAGTCGAGACGAAAAGAGAGAGGAGAAAAATAGAGAAAGTGCGAAAAAATGAAAAATACTCAGATAAACTGAAGTTAGGCAAAGAGAGAGATCGATGAATAGAAAAATAGGGAGAGAGAGAGAGAGAGAGAGAGAGAGAGAGAGAGAGAGAGAGAGAGAGAGAGAGAGAGAGAGCGAGAGAGAGAGACAGACAGATAGACAGGGATCCAGAGAAAATATGAGAGAGAAAGAGAGAGAGACAGAGAAAGAAAGAGAAAAAGAGGGAGAGAGAGAGAAAGAGAGAGATAGGGAGAAAGAGAGAGAGAGAGAGAGAGAGAGAGAGAGAGAGACAGAGAGAGACAGAGAGAGACAGAGAGACAGAGAAAAAGAGAAAGAAACAGACACAGTACAGACAAACAAACAAAAAAAAAAAAAAAAATCGGCTCCAATGGCGCACCAGCCGTCATTGAAACCTTAACCTTAATTTTCGCTACTTGTTGCAACTAGAAATGCTCAGAAACTTATAAAACTCCGTCAAGGACAGTTGGCTTCTCTTTATTCCTCTTTCTCGTTGCGACATAAGCGTCAATCTGCGACAAAGACTACGATTGTTCTTGGTTGCCGTACTGGGGAAACTTGATCGTTCCGAAATCATTATTTATAGCTATTGACATCATTGTTTCTCTTTTGATTTTTCTCCCGCGTACATAAGATCTAAGAACTCTACGAGAACGGGTTGTGTGGACACGTGACCAGTGACGTCATCAATTGGCGTATTCTTCACCGGTATTCATGGGTGATTCACGTGTGAAAAGTTTCTTTCCTTGTTATTTTTCTCTCTCATTCTCTCTCTCTCTCTCTCTCTCTCTCTCTCTCTCTCTCTCTCTCTCTCTCTCTCTTTCTTCTTCCCTCTCTCTCTCTCTCTCAAAGGTAAAGTAAATAATTACGTACACATGCAGGTGCAAGACAAAATTAAGCAAAAAAAAATAATAATAATTCGCAAAAAAAGTTGCGGTGTGTCAACAAAAGTAGTATTGTATTATTATTATTATTATTATTATTATTATTATTATTATTATTATTATTATTATTATTATTATTATTATTATTATTATTATTATTACTATTATTATTGTTACTATTTCTCTTTTTACATCAAAGTTTGTAGGACTTAAAGATTCGGTTAGTAGGCGCAAGATTATTGAGAAAAAGAGGGGAAAAATAGGAAGGCGGGGGCGGAAAAGGGGGGAGGGGGGGAGGGGAGGGGTAGGGGTAGAGAAATTCGTACGTCAATGACCGTGCATGATTGCTGCGGACGAATTAACAAAAAGCCAAAGGATAAAAACAAGAAGAATTATGGGCCAATATTGTTCACCTAATCTGCCTGTGTTTGAAAAAAATAAACAAACAAACAAACAAAAAAAAACAGTATAAAATCGGCCTTCCCAAAACTCTCAGCCGATCTTTGTAACGAAAGGTCCGTGTCTTCTTACGTTCGGAGTTGCTAATTTAAATAATGAATCTGGTGAGTTATGACGAGAGGGCGACACTGCGGTAAAGAACCAGATCTAATCCTGAAGTTTATCCCAATAGAACTTACTTAACGACGCTTAAAAGATGCTTTTACTGCGATTGATTGTGAATTTCCGGTGTTTTCCAGGGATTGTCGGTGGTGAAAATGAGAAGTCTGCCTTGTTGTCGGTGGACAGGAACTATGGGTGGTTTATGGAGCAGTTTTCTTAGGATGAATTTATTTATCTCCTTTTTCATTAACACCTGTATGGTAGAAAAACAAAACAAATAAACCAACAAACTTTTTTGTCGTTACTTTCTAGGAATAAATCTATAGATTCTTAATCTGGATTTAGTATCCTATAGATTACTGAGACTGTCTTTTTGCCATTTTATCTACTTCCGGTTTTTGACCACCCAATACTGTTTCTTTCTTTACTTCACAGAACAAACATCATTCTGCCCCCTCTCTTCACTCTCCTCTTTTTACGTATTTTCTCTTTTGCGAAGAAATATCTGTCAATAAGCAGTTTTGTCGACATGTTAACTCTACACGTCCGTCAGTCAATCTGCCCGTAAGTTCAGATCCTCTGTCTTGTCGAACGAGCAGCTCGGCGCAGGTGCGGCCGATTAGTTTGTAATTGCTAGCTGTAAGGGGAGGAAATCCAGAACTAATCGCTCTGGAGTCTCAACTCACAAGATGGACTCACCGCACGTGCCTTGTGAGCCACAAGGGGGAGACTACCCTGTTAGGACAGGACGGGAAAATGTTGAGTGACGGGAAGGGAAGGGGAGCTAATTCCTCTTGAGAGATGGCTGAAGCAGTTCTCTTGTACTTCCAGTCCTTGCGAGATTCCCGGTGGGAAATGAAATGGCTCGATGAAGGTCTCCGAGACATAACTTACAGAACCTACAATATATGTGGTTTCAATCCAAATACATGCATTCCAAGAAACGCCAGTGAAAAAAGGAAGAAAAACGCGAAATATGGCGGAGACTTTATCAACATTACCAACTCATCCGTCATCGCTATTACTTTTTAGGTGACTGGTGATTCTTTGGTGTTTTTAATTGGTGATTTTCTCAAATTTTAATATAAATACAATATCTCTTTTTTTTATGACTGATTGGATATGAGCACTTGGTCATAATCATAGTTATGATTATTATTATTATTATTATTATTATTATTATTATTATTATTATTATTATTATTATTATTATTATTATTATTATTATTATTGTTGTTGTTGTTGTTGTTGTTGTTGTTGTTGTTGTTGTTATTATTATTATTATTATTATTAGCATCATCATCATCATCATCGTCATCATCATCATCATCTTCCTCATTATCAATTTCTTCATCATTATCACCACCACCATCACTATCATCACCACCACCACCATCATCATCATAACCGCCATCATTACCACCATCAACATGGTTATCAAAAACAGTATCAAAACAGTATCATTATTGTTCCTATTCATAAAACAATCATTCTAATCATCATAAATTTTTCACCCATCTAATACATAAAAACTTATATCATTATTACTGAACAGTCAACATTTCCCCTAAGCAAATACATACAATCTAAAATTGCCCTCGTCCAACCCTAAGAAACATAACCTATGGCCTACAACACTGTCAAAAAAATCTCCAGCACATAAAACATCTTAGTAAGTAAGAAAGAAAAAATCTTGAGCCCAACCAGACTATTCCCAAACAGAAATTTGTCGTTCTGTTAAACTGGACCTGGCAGTTTTAAAGAAACCTCGTGATGTGAATAATTGGACTGTCACTATGAAAGAAGCTCAGACAAAACTCTGAACTACCACTACCACCAGCTGCTGTTGCTCCACACATGGTAGCTTCGTTCATGACCAGTCGGGGCTAACTTGGGGAAATTTATGGCCGATGACAGCGAGTTAGAACGCGCGAGAAAGATAATATCCCTGGGTCAAAAGAGGAAAAATGTGACTAACAGGGTGAGATTCAGATTTATGAAAAAAAAGAAAAGATATTAAATAGTAAAGCATTTATTACTTTCTTCGTCGACATCGTCATTATTGTCATCATCATTATAACCATCATCATCGTCATCATCATCATCATCATCAGAAATAGCCCTATCCTGAATATAGTCCTTCTCTTCCTTATCATTATCATCATCATCATCTTAATCTTCATCTGCAACTTCATCATTATCCTCCTCCCTTTCCTCATCATTGTTATGTTTGTCGACCGCATTGGTTTCAATATTATTCTCACCCTTTTTCTTACCACCGCCATCATCATACCCATCATCAACTTCATCATAACCATCATCAACTTCATCATAACCATCATCAACTTCATCATAACCATCATCAACTTCATCATAACCATCATCAACTTCATCATAACCATCATCAACTTCATCATACCCATCATCAACTTCATCATAACCATCATCAACTTCATCATAACCATCATCAACTTCATCATAATCATCGGTTTAACACTTTCAACCTGTCGGATAAAAAGATGAAAGATTCGAGACTACAATACGCGGGCGAAGAACGCACATCTTTTTCTATCAAATAAATTCCCTCAACTTTGTGGGCAACTCATCCATACTTTCTAAGGCTTCTTACTCGATCTAGCAAGTTAGCACGCAACCGGTTTCTCTTTCCTTGAACGTGAAAAAACTCTAAACGTTTTAGCGATCTTTGCCCTCAGGGAAAACCTCGCCAATCGAATTTGTCTACATTCAAACAGCTAAAAAAAGGGGTTAAAAAAAAAAGGAAGTGCATCTTTGTTATTGTTAGCGCCTGCGCCGTGCAGTTTGTGCACCGGAAGAACTGTTTATCTCCCTTGCCTCCGGTCAATTTGTGATTTTTTCCCCTATCTGTTAGTTTTATATTGTAGGTCGCACTCTAGCCCGTGGCAAAATGGTTGTACATTAATATAGGATGAATAGTGGGGTTTTTTTTTCGTTTGTTAATTTTATCTGCTGCCAGGCAACAGCTCATAGATTCTGTAGATCGATGGTAGGCGTTTTTTACATTGCTGGTTTGCCTTGCTTGTTTACTACAGAACTTTTCTAAAAAAAGCGGACGTTTATTTATTTAGACCTAAACTGTTTTCGTGGCCACTGTTCTCATCCTTATCAATCACCATCATCATCATCTTTTTTTTTGTTCTTCTTCTCTTCACCAACATCCTCATCATCAAAATAAGCAAAACTATAATCAATATTTTTCTGATACCATAATCAGTATCATCAACATCTCTCATCTGATATAAATGGATACTTTATTATTTTAGCCCACTGAAAATATACAACAAACAGAATTGCAACAACAAAAAAAAGTTATACTTACAAAACCAATTTAAAAAATCCTATCACCGGACTGCTTTTTAAATCGATGATGCAATATGAGCAGCAGTTGACATTGTAAGGCCAGTCTGAATTCTACTCACCCTTTCATCAAATGTTGAAATCAAGTTTATTATTCCTCTGTTTGAGCTTGTGGTACAGGGTCGGATAAATAATTTTTTTAAATTCAAAATAAAAAAACCCATCATTTTAGTAATGAACTTACTTCTTATGTTTCAATAAAAGGAATATTTTATCCAGCTTTAGAAACTAATCGATGAAAAAACAAAGAAGTTTTTCAAGAGTTAGTAATGCTTACCATTATATGCATCACTCACAATACACTGTTAAACTAAAATAACGTAAACCAAAAAAAAAAAAAACGTGGCTAAAATGGCAATAGTAAATAAAATGAATCTTCAAGTCTTCAATTCACTCTCTTTTCATATATTTTTTTTTTTAACCCATCTCTCTTAACCACCTTTCGTTCTTTCCTTTTCTCTCTCCCTCTTTCCCTCATTCTCTCCTTCGCGCCATCTCCTTTCCTTCCATCTTTCTTACCTTCCTCCCCCCCCCCCTTTCCCTGTCTCACTCTCTCTCTATTCTCTCTCTTTCTCTCTCTCTTTCTCCCTGCCTCTTTCTCAATCTAGCCAGCGGTTGTGAGCGCGAGCACCTAACTCACCTCTCACCCTTGCCCTTTAACAAGATGCCTAGAGACAATTGGTCTGGTTGGTATCAAGAGCCTAATGGATCACATGTTGTACAAACAAGCAGAAGTCATCGCCTCGCCCAGGCATGGGAGCTCATGTGTCCTGCTTCTGTCAAAATGTTTCAAGTTTGTACCACTGATGTGTATAAACTGCCTGGTTAGGAGCGCACATGAAATGGTTGGAGCGCCGCAACCAATGGGAAGCGAGAAAGGCTTAAGGAGATAGTTACTTATGGTTTGTTCATGTTTTTGTCAAGAGTGTCTTTTGATTCTTTAAAAAAAATAATAAAAAAGGCTGTGGGGCGGTGGGAAGAAGGGTTTAAAAGAAGTATCTGTACCATACTGTATCAGTATAGGTATAATAAGTACTGTGGGTCATCGGATCAGCGTGGAGCGAGAAAGAGAATAAAGAGAAAGGAAAGAGAGATAGAGAGTGAGAGAAGCAGAGAGTATAAAAGAAGGTAGGAGTGATATAGAAAGATATAATATATATAGAAAGAGAGGGGAGAGAGAGAGAGAGAAAGAGGAAGAGAGAGAGAGAGACAGAGAGAGACAGAGACAGAGACAAAGAGAGACAGAGACAGAGACAGAGAGAGAGACAGAGAGTGACAGAGACAGAGACAGAGAGAGACAGAGACAGAGACAGAGAGAGAGACAGAGAGTGACAGAGACAGAGACAGAGAGAGATAAAGAGAAAGAGAGAGAGAGAGAGAGAGAGAGAGAGAGAGAGAGAGAGAGAGAGAGAGAGAGAGAGAGAGAGAGAGAGAGAGAGAGAGAAACAGACAGAGAGACAGAGACAGAGACAGAGACAGAGAGAGACAGAGAGAGACAGAGAGAGACAGAGACAGAGACAGAGAGAGATAAAGAGAAAGAGAGAGAGCGAGAAGGAGTGAGAGGGAGGAAAGGAAGGAGAGGTAGACTGAGAGAGAATCAGACAGACCATCAGCGCCAGAAAGACAGAGCGATAATCACGGCCAGTTTCGTGTATGGAGACAGGTAAGGGCGGCTAAGAATAGAACCCGCTCTTCTTATGATACCAATCTAAACTGAAAGGCTGACCAGATGGCATGGTCACTAGAGCACTGCTCTGACAAACTTAAAGGTCCCAGATCGAACTCCGATGAAGCCATGTGTTGGACGATGTACTATTTATCTTACCAGATCTTTCCTTTGCTTTACGGAAAGCCGCCGTCTCTGAATAAGGAATCTTCGAAAAACTCACATATATACATAATAGCCCGTGTTTTCCCTCTCTTGCGGTTTATTTCGGCCATCTGCAGATCACCTGTTTTATCTATCTTCGGCAACCGATCACTGCTCGCAGATCTTGGAAATTCCCGCCCCCATTTAGTGATTCAACTTCGTCTTTTCTTCCAAAAATTTTTGCCAACATTACTGAACCAAAATTTAAAAAAAAAAAAAAAGATTCCTAAAATTTTCACTCAAAAAAAAAAAAAAAAATGCAAAACTCCACCAATCGAATACCTCAGTCCCAACTAAAATTCTTCACAACTCGTATTACACTCAAAACCGCGATTCAGCATACTTAAGCACTATCATCAACAATCGTCACGGCATAATATGTTAGAATCCTGACTCTTTCAGCAAGTCTCTCAAGCCCTTCCATACCTGAAACTCCCCGCGTCTAGCGTCTGCTGGAAAACAATGCCTGCGCACCAGACCTGAAAACTTTTTGCGGGAAATCCCAGGTTAATTAATGCCGTGCGTTCGCGTTACACCCCTAGGCCGTCCTTCTAGTTATCGTTTACCGTGTTTAGTTTAAAACAAGACGGAGATTTGTGCTCCAAAACATTTCCCACCTTCTCTATTATCACCCTCCTCATTATCTCTGTACCAGCTACTCATTAAATTTAATCTAAAATGTTTCTTTTTATGCTCGGCGCAGTCAGTGCGGAATTCCACTGGTGGGACCTTACCTGCATGGATCCCTGTGATCTTTTGTTTCAGATGGTAAACAATGTGCTGGTTTGCCTGCGGACAAAATTCTAACATTTTTTTTTGTAAACGATGGTATCATTTTAGGGCTCGAATAGAGCACCAGCTTTAGGAGAATAATAATAATAATAGCGGTTTTTTTTTTGTTTATGTTTTGTTGGTTTTTGTCTGCTGTGGCGATATGTGCTGAATCCTATTATGTGTTTTTTTTTCTTTTTATATGTTTTGTTTTGTTTTGTTTTGTTTGTACTTTTATTTAGTTCTGATGGTTTCAGTTGGAATACAATTGTGGCATTCAAAACATGAAAAAGTTCTGCTGCATGCAACAAAATTTTTCTCCGTAACTTAATAATATTTATTTAGGATACTTCAGATTGTTTTACTTACCCCTAGTTTTCTATGGGTGCCACGTAATAAAATGCTAAACGAAAAAAAAAAATAAAATAAATACACAATTCAAGGTAAGACAGTGAAAGTGAAAAAAAGGAAAAGAAAAAAAAAGTCAGAATGTGCGCATGTGTGTGTATGACTGCGTGAGAAAGAGAGAGAGAGAGAGAGAGAGAGAGAGAGAGAGAGAGAGAGAGAGAGAGAGAGAGATAAGACAGAGAGAGAGAGAGAGAGAGAGAGAGAGAGAGAGAGAGAGAGAGAGAGAGAGAGAGAGAGAGAGAGAGAGAGGCAAGGAGGGGAAGATAGCATAAACGAAAGAGGGAAAGTGCTGAAGAGAAAGAGAATGGAAAGAAAGGTTAAAGAACGATGTAAACTAATATTTTAAGTCAGAGTCAAGTAACAATAGACAGCTGGTATTGGCAGACAATCAGACAGACAAGAAGACAAACGGAAACCTGCAACCAAAGAACGAGCAAAAAGTAAAGGGAGGTTGATAATTCTCGCTATATAGAAGATATTAAGAAGAATCTAAATCTATTTATAGATGCTATATATATATATATAATTTAATACGCAAGTATGAATTCCCGCAAGGAAATGCAAGAAATTTCAGCTCTCGACTGCTTTCAGAGTTTAGGAGGTCTTTAATTAGTTTGAGAAAACACATAAATGTCTGTTTTTTCCAAATTTCATTATAGTTAACTGTTTCTGTGGAATAAAGTCTATAGCACAGGCTGTACTTTACATACAAGTTATTTAAAAAAGAAAGGCTTTGTAAAAAAAAATTTAAAAGTACATTTACAATTCTTAAGTTAATGGATAAAATGATTAAAATCAATTTAGAAAAAAAAATAAAAGAAGTATTTTCCTAAATTTTAATGAGAAATATAGAGCTTCTAATTATCTCTTTCTTTAAACTGTATGAGTTTACAGTGTATTCTTAGCCAAGTCCGGGCTTTTACTATTCAATTTTATGTACTGGTCTATTTATTTGTTTTTATTTATTGTGCTTTGCGACAATTCCTTCTGGTGCACATTATGAGAAATTCCAAAATTATTCGAACCTGGATTTATCAGCATTGAAAATTAGCGTGCGCTTGTGTGTGTGTGGGTCTTGGAAATCAAAACGGCAAAGAAAAACTGTTGGCATGTGACAGTCTCATGCATATTTTTTCTTGCCTCTCCTCTTTCTATAGATCTTAAGAGTAAAGTTCTGTCTGTTGGCATAACTGCATGTCTGTCTCTTTATCTATAAGAGCTCTTTGGCTGTCAACGCCCTCCTCTCTCTGTCTCTGTCTCTGTCTGTCTGTCTCTGTTTGTCTGTCTGTCTGTCTGTCTGTCTGTCTGTCTGTCTCTGTCTCTGTCTGTCTCTGTCTGTCTCTGTCTCTGTCTCTGTCTCTCTCTCTCTCTCTCTCTCTCTCTCTCTCTCTCTCTCTCTCTCTCTCTCTCTCTCTCTCTTTCTTTCGCTCTCATCCTATATATCTCTCTAACTACTTTTCCCCTCCCTATCACCCTGCAATCTACAAATGGATGAAAATGCAAAACCAGAGTTCAGTTTAATAACGCATGTCGGAGTGGCCCAACTTAACCACACAATCAGCATAATTAAGAACCACATCTCCATTAATTTACAAACTCTCTGTTTTATTGACCGTATCTTTTTAAAGGCAATTTCATCTATTCAGAAAGGGCAGTGGAGCACTTGTGTTGCCTCAAATTTTATTCAGAGAGAGAATATCACAGGCGCCAAATTCTCTCTTTGATATCTCTTTGTTTTGGTAGTGATCGGAGATAGACAGAAGGTAAAAAAAGGAGTATGGTGTCCTTGGAAGGATTTTTTTACTCCTTCTTCTTTAGCGTCGCTATACTAAGGTAGGATTTAATGTGGCCTAACTCTAGGATACTCTAAGATTTAAAGTTGCCTTTTAGCTCCGTTGCACTTTAAGGAATAGAAATGCATAATTATCATCATTCTTATGGCAAAAGATAATTATAATTATAATGTTTGAAATATTTGAGATTAAACCCTGAGATTTGATGCTTCCAACGAATTGAGTTACGGCCCCTGCAAAAGAATTCGTACTGTTTGTATGGATTGGGTGCCATAGACTTGTGGGTGTTATGTGGGTGTCATAGACTAGTGGGTGTCATAGACCAGTGGGTGTCAAAATAGTGGATGTCATAGACTAGTGGGTGTCGTAGACTAGTGGATGTCGTAGACTAGTGGGTGTCATAGACCAGTGGGTGTCAAAATAGTGGATGTCATAGACTAGTGGGTGTCATCGACCAGTGGGTGTCGTAGACTAGTGGTTGTCATAGACTAGTGGATATCATAGATCAGTGGGTGTCGTAGACTAGTGGGTGTCATAAACTAGTGGGTGTCATAGACCAGTGGGTGTCAAAATAGTGGATGTCATAGACCAGTGGGTGGCGTGGACTAGTGGGTGTTATAGACCAGTGGGTGAGACCAGTGACCAAGATAGACATCTTGGTAAGTAATGGTTTTTCGGGGCACCATGATAAAAACGCTTTGAGAATAATGTCGAAAAAGCGCTTTATTTAAACGAATTGAATAGAAAAAGAAACCTAAATTATTGAAGCTTCTTTATACGTATTCATAGTCCTTATGAATCATAGGCCAGGACATGACTCAGCTATTTAACCTCTCTAATTAGCATGAAATGCTGCAGAAAGTTTAGAAAAAAAAAGAAGTCATATCACTTCTTACAATGGAAGAGATTTCATAATTCCTGACAAATTTAAATAACTCTTGGAGAAATCGCTTTACAAATAATTTCACATACCATTAATTTGGGCAGTGCGCGTTTTCTCCAGAATATGAACCATTTTGAACGAATCATGTCATCATGATGTTAAAGCAAGGTGTTCCTATGTCGTAAAGGATTTCAAGATATGTGCAACGTGGCTTCTTAGTGACTAAGGAAATGTCAGCAGTGGTTGTTGTAGTTTTTTCTTTTCTTTTTTTACTTTCGTTAGAATTTTAGTAATATCGTTTGAGAGTGTAAGAAAGGCGAGATAAAGAGAAGAGGACCGGATAAAAAACAAGAGATAGAAAGCGAATTAAAAGGAAAAAAGAGACAAACATGAAAGGAAAAACAAAATATAAGGATAAAAATGAAAGCAAGCAGAGACGTTATAGTTCCTCGGGCAAAGGAAAGAAAGAAAAAAAAAAACAAGAAAAGAAAAGAAGAATTTAATCATTAAACTTTTATGGCCTTTCCCTTGAGTCGCTGCCTACGCCTTTATCAATTTTATCCTTGCAGATGGGGACATCTCTGTTGACTTACACCCAACAGATAAAAACACAAATCTCTTGAAACAAACCAGACACCGAATAATGACAACATTAAAGAGTTTTTCCTCATATTTCTAGAAATGCTAACCTTCTTGAACCAACTTTTGTCTTTTGATTTGAAATTCCAGCTGCGATGTATTTTGGCGCCTCCGGGTCTAGAGCAGAAACAGTGGGGATGGCACAACCTGTGGTTCTTACGCCACACCCACTGATTGTGCACAGAGACAGAATAAAGTCTGGGTTATGCGGTTTAAGTCCCGCTCGTAAATCTGGGAGATTTCTGCTGGCGCGTGGGGTTTATGTTGGAGCAAGGCGAGAGGGTGTCCCCCCCAAAAAAAAAAAACAAAAAAAAAAAAAAAAAAAAACACACACACTTTACACACACACACACACACACACACATTTCTCGTTCTCTTCATGTACTTAAGCAACCATACTTTCTTTCAATCTGTCTTCCTTACTCTGTGTTGCTCACTAACTGCTCTCTTTCATTATTTTTAAACTTTTGATTCCTTTTTTTCTATATTCTCTTTCACCTTCTCTTTCTCCGAGCCTTCTTGACTCTTTTTTTTATGAATATTATTCATTATGGCTGTCTTTCTGAATATCTGTCTCTTCTTCTATTCCTCTTCCTCCCCTCTTCCTTTTCCTCAATTATTGACCTTTGTTCATTATTAGTTACCTTTTCTAACCCTTTCTATTTCCTCTTTTTCCACCACAATTTTTTTTAGAATTGGCTTTAAATCCCAGAACCATGTTAAAAACAAAATTCTACTATAGGCCCGAGCACTCAGATTTAATAAAGAATAATTCTTTTTTTAATTAACAACAACAACAACAACAACAAAAAAAAAACAACAACAACAAAAGGAACCAACAACAAGAGGTCAATTTGACCTATCCTCATCGCTATTACTATTAAAATTCGCCCACCACGCCACAGAACCAACCCACTGAGCAAGCAACACGATGGAAATGTACCGAAGAGCCCTTCTATTTATTTCAGATGACCATCACCCACTTGGATATTTATTTTAAATAGCCAGGGGGGTCACCCCATAAGGGTTCACTCTTGAACGTTATATTTTAGTAGCGGGAAATGCCACAAACAATGTTGAGGAGGGTCCAACAGCAAGCGCTTGCGGCCTCCCATCACCATAAAGAGGCAACTGGCGAACGGGAAAACCCTAAACTTTAAGGGATTTTCCGAGTCTCTTTTATAGCACCTCCCGTGGACCTTCTATCGTTTTA
>JAWDGP010006471.1:607500-655000 GCA_033675545.1 Elysia crispata
ATTTTTTTTTTTCATAACCAATTAATTGCTGTATCGTATCACTGCACAACAAAGAGTAATGTTGACTTAAAAACCTGCGTAAAATGATTTGATCTTTAATTGATGGCCATTGGATAGACTGTCATCCTTTAGGACTCAAAAAGACATGGAAAGACATCTTTGGAAATAGATGTATACGTCGAAGCATTGCACGAGCTGTCATGATTTTCAACTGTTAAAATAATGCAAATTTGAAAGTAACCATATCTCGGATAAGATCAGTACCGGTACTAGACTTATTTTACCCACAATTCCACTATGGTGTTCCAGGGAAAAAATTCCGACACGCCTCAGATTCAGCCATGCAAGCAAGTCCGCCTTTGATTAGTCGTTAACGTCTGGCGACAGTTATGCCACGATAGGACGTAAGAGTTAAGCCACTTGCTTTGTCCCTTCAGTAAACATGCAAGGCTTTTTTCTGACAAAGTGGACTTAACTCCTGCCAAAAAAAAAGGGGATAATCTCGTTATATGCTACTCTAACTTTTGTCACTAGCGCCTCTTGGCGGCATATAATTATCATAGAGATAAAAGGAAAGGTAAGCAATTTCTCCATACAGCCCGCCGATTTGATTCAAAGCTACTATTTTGATGTTTCTCCCCTCAGTTGGGTCGTTTTTGCTCGAATTTTATCGCTTTTAAACTTAACTCACTTATCGACAGTATGGTCTCGGACCCGCGAAGATAGTATGTCGCGTATCTGGCATCTCTAACCCCAGAGCCACCGGCGCACCTCCCCTAGAGCAGTGAGGATTTGAAATAGGGACATAACCACCATCACAACCACCACCACCATCACCACCACAACCACCAAAAACAATAATAGCATTGATAATAGATCTAATAATAATAATAATAATAATAATAATAATAATAATAATGATGATGATGATGATGATGATGATGATGATGATGATGATGATGATGATGATGATGATGATGATGATGATGATGATGATGATGATGATGATGATGATGATAATAATAATAATAATAATAATAATAATAATAATAATAATAATAATAATAATAATAATAATAATAATAATTTTAAACAAAAAAAAAAATCAAAATTAAACATATAAAAACAAAAACAAAAGGTCTGAATTATGTTAAAAAATCAATTTTTTGACAGCTGAAACCCTATTGACAGCCTTGCCACTTTGTCTCGCTCAATTTGTCCGTGACTCTCAAAACAAAGGCAACAAACTGCTGATAGGGAAACATTAAAGGATGGGATAAACTTGGAACAGCTCTCCACCATACACAGCCAAACTTGTCAGGTCAACGTCTGATCAATGATCAGCCTCCGTCGGCCAACGGCCAGTTGAGAATACTCAAGCCAGGGCAGATCTTTGACTTCACTTCACATCTCCTTTAAGAGCAAGGGTGAATTGGAATATTAGAACTCTTTCATTCTATATTGCCTTGTAACATAGATCCAAACGGTCCTGTGACGTAACATGATCACAGTTCAATTTACAATTATAAGGGACAACTTCTACAGCGGATATTATATAATATGATTTTTTATGCAGGCAACATAATGGTGACGTCAGATAACATATCTTGCACACGAAGCTATTTCTTCATAATTATATTTTGTTTCTTTTTCGCCTGTGCTCCCAATCCTGTGACGCCTTTAAAAAAATGGCAGCTTCCACGAGCATGGAGAGTTCTCGTATTGTTTATCTCAGGCTGACCTCAAGAACGGTCACTAGGGAAAAGAGGAATGCTGAGTATGGCGGCTTCACGAGAGGGTTGTCGGCCCCTGGCCATTGTCCTTGCTCCGTCTAGCGAATGGTTACACTTTAAGCCCTTCCCATTTGGCATCTGTCTTTCTGTCTGATGCCGACAGTTGGTAAAGAACCTGAAACATATTTGTTCAGAATAAAAGACATTAGAAAAAAAAGAAAAGGGAACTAATTAAAGCACAAAGCGCAAAGGTTTTGTTTTCTATTTTTGCATAAAAATTATTACTTTGTTATGAGTTTTTGTATTAGCTCAAGAAGGCAGAATGAAAAATGAAAGGCGCCAATTAATGAAATGATGGCATTAAATATGTGAAGAAAATATAAAATTTGGTAATGACGACGACGACGTCGGCGACGACGATGATGATGATGATGATGAGGATAAAGATGAGGATGATGATGGTGATGATGATGATGATGATGATGATGATGATGATGATTGTGATGAGGATGATGAAGATAATAATGATGATGATGATGATGATGATGGTGATGATGAGGACAATGATGATAATGATAATCATGAAGATGTCGACGACGTGATCATAGAGAACTTCTCAGAGAATTGGAATGCTATCGAATATATTTCTTCCTGTATCAGCAGATCCTCTGACGTATGGCGTAGAAAATGTCGGATGCAGTATTTCCAACATAATCCCATTATACACATGCGCCTCTTTGCTGTGCTGTTGAAACAGATCTATTACCGCCCATAGGTATTAAATAATGGGTGTTTTATTATTATTATTCGATTATGTTATCTCTCTCTTTCTCTCTCTACCTTTCTCCACCTGTGTTTTTTTTATGGGTCTCTTATTTCTTTTTCAGTCTCTTGTACCCTATGAAATATAAATTTCTCTCGTCTTACCTTCCGCCTCCCACCCCCTCCCCCGATCTCCTCACTCAATTTTATTCAATTTACATCATCTACAGGTCTATTAATCTGTTAGTTTCTATACGGCTCTTCACAATCTGTCTCTAACAAATGTTTCTGTCTCATTGTGTATATCTCTCTTCCTGCCCCCCACCCCCAATTCTGTCTCTCTGTCTCTGTCTCTCCTTGTCCACCACACCTTAAGCAGACAGCCCATTACCCGAATCTCTTCTCACGCATCATGTTTACCTCATTAACCCAGTAAGTGCCCTCCCGTCTCGGACAAAACCGAGATAAACCAGCAACGTACTAAATTATATACACATGAATCCTTGTCACTTCATTACGGACACAACCGAGATAAACCAGCAACGTACTAAATTATATACACATGAATCCTTGTCACTTCATTACGCCTGACAGAAGTAGGTCCAAACCTCATACCTTTCACCCTCAACCACTGTTCTCTCCCCATCACGACTATTTTCTTTTTTAAACCAGTAATCCGTCCCGTGGACAAGAGTTCCACCCTCTCTCCCTTCCTCCCTCCCTCTCTCTCTCTCTCTCTCTCTCTCTCTCTCTCTTTCTCCCTCACTCTCTCCCTCTCTCTCTCACTCTCTTTCACCCTCTCTCTCTCTTTCACCCTCTCTCCCTCCCTCTCTCTCTTTCTCTCTCTCTCTCTCTCTTTCACCCCCTCTCTCTCCCTCTCTCTCTCTCTCTCTCTCTCTCTCTCTCTCTCTGGCATATATCCCCGCCAGTATCTTCTCTTCTTACTAAGTAAAGACTGCCGGACGTGGTCAGACGTTCCGACGCAACCGAGGGGGAACAATATGTTTTTGTGGTCAGCGAGAAGCACAATTAACTGGACAAAGTCCATTGTCGGCTGCTTGTTGACCTGTTACTTAATTACGGCCGGCTGAGGAGAGCGGAGACGGGACTGTCTCTTTTGTCAGAGCCACGTAGATAGGCATGTCGTCCGCAAGGTCTTGGTAAAGCTATTGAGCGAGGGGGAATAAGGTGGGAGGAAGGCAGAGGAAAAGAGAGAGAGAGAGTTAGAGAGAGGGTGAGAGAGAGTGAGAGAGAGAGAAATTGAGAGCGAGAGAGTGAGAGAGAGTAAAAGAAAAAAAATTAATTAATTTATATCAAAAATAATCATAATGACAATTATTTCAAAGATTTTGGCGATAATAATGAATATGATGATGATGATGATGTTCATAATCATAATGATGATGATGATGATGATGATGATGATGATGATGATGATGATGATGATGATGATGAAAGGAGAATGAGGATCATCATTTCAAACGATTAAAATTGTTTCCTTTACTTCGACAGAGATCAGATTGATGATTATTTAAACTATAGTCATGAGAAGAAATATAATGATAGTATGATGGTATTAGCAATAACAACAACAACAACAGTATAATAATAATAATAATAATAATAATAATAATAATAATAATAATAATAATAATAATAATAATAATAATAATAATAATAATAATAATAATAGTAATTAAAAATCCGTCACCACGTCCATAACTACCAAAAGTAATGCAACAATATGACGGAAAGAACATCAGTAACAAAAAAAGCAGGATCTTTTATTAAAGGTTATGAGCTCTATATATATGGGCGTCAGTGATGAATGACAATGGACAGTTCAGGCTAAGAAATTTCACTGTTTAATTTATCCTTAAGATATTTATTGAAGTTGAGTCATTGTAAGTGTCCACGAAAGGAATTTTTCTTCAAGTGAAAACGTTTTATGTAGAAATTACATTATTCCCTGGGTTTCACACAGCTGGACGCACGCTATCAAAAAATGAATATATACGTACAATTCACATTCAACACAGCATTGATTTTCCAGAAATTCTTTCGTTAAACTCGATCTCAACAATGCTTGAGGGGGGGGGGGGGGGGCGGATTGTTAACTTTTTTGACTAAACAAGATTAGTATCGATCGAATTCAATTCATTAATGTTTAACTATTAATTTCTTCCCCTTTTTAAGAACGCCCTGCCGTCCATATAATACTCAGCATTTTTTTTTTCTTCTTATTGTGCTCACCCAAATAGAAATGTTTCTTGTGAGGTTTTGTTTTTTTTTCGAACTAAAAGTGCTATAGTTGTCAAGCCCACATTTAGAAGTCTAAAAATAGGACGCACTTTAGGCCGATGATCGGGCTGGTTTATTTCAGGCAAAGGTTGCTGATATTCCTCGGAGCTGTACCGTGGGAAAAACAGCCAAACTAACACCTTCAGTCTCAATAACCACCTGTTTATCGCCCTTTATTCTCTAATTGAAATAAACGAGTATTATGAAAGGCTCTGGGATCCACGGTGGAACAGCAGGTTCCACTACCCGCCCAATAAATGTGGAAATAGTTAGGTCGCCAAATAAAATGTGGAAATAGCTCCCACCAGCTTGCGCCACAAACAGAACTTTGGTAACGCGTTACAAGACAGAGCCTCTCTAGATCTAGATCTAGAAACAACCAAGAGTAAGTAACCCGTGCTCTCTCTGTCGTCTCTGACTCTTTGAGCTCTACGGTGACAGAATGGTTATTTCCGCCGACTATTAAAATCCAGGGGGTCTCGGCAAGTCTGTAATTAGCCGGACCCAATGTGGCTACCGCAAGTGTTTGTTGCCGACTGTGCAAGACAGTGCTGTTTGCGACCCTGGCACATTTGGAGGAGGAATGCGTTATCACTAGTCGCTCGTGGTTAGATTCCTTCAGATGGTTCTTGTGACCTAGGCGTTGGCCCAGGGTCATGAAGTTGATGTCATGTAGTCTGTAGCTGCTTGCGGGGTTTGGATATTATTCATGCGGTGTTGTGGTAGAACAAGACAGCTCTGCACATAATTGAGAGAGAAAGAAAGAGAGAGAGAGAGAGAGAGAGAGAGAGAGAGAGAGAGAGAGAGAGAGAGAGAGAGAGACAGAGAGAGACAGAGAGAGACAGAGAGAGAATGTGAGAGAGAGGGAGAGATAGTAAGTGAGAGAGATACACGGTGAGAGTGAGAGAGATAGTAATGAGAGAGTTAGAGAGAGGGAGAGAGAGAGCGAGAGAGAGAGAGAGAGAGAGAGAAAGGAGAAATGCAGGCACCAAGATACTTCCGGCTATTCATATTTCGTTCCCTCCATTAGGTATCAGACATCGAGACATATGTCCTGAAAACATCGCTACAGAAACTGTACCGACTGTCTTTACAGTTCCGTCAGGTGGCCATTTACCATAACAGCTCTGGTACCGGTGTGGGTGGGGGAAAATAAATAGTCGGACGCCATGTGTGATGTCAATGGGAATCCTTGGGAAGACTCCCCGTGATACTTTTTACGAAGAACTTACCCCGCTTCCATTGGAATGAAGCGTTGAGGTCCTCACCATCTGTACATCCTGGAGAAAACACAGGCTTGGCTAATGTAACAAAGTTTATATTGACACAGAGATGAGTGCGCACGGGGGCCCGGGGAAACTCACTTTCTTGAAGGCCCGGGGAAACTCACTTTCTTGAAACGACACATGAAGGGAGGGTCAATACCCAGGTAAGGTAGATAAATGGATGCCATAGAAATTGGGGGGTTTGGGGAGGGGGGGGGGGGGAACGAAGTACGAGAATCCTTTCGGTGTTCCCGGTGCAAACCTGCACGCACCTGGTGGGAGGGAATTTGTGTGGATGCCAGGTGTCTCCCTGTTTTTGTACGCCCCCCATCCCCATTTTTGAGTAAGTTCTCAAGTACGCCGGTTGGTCTGCTACTATTGTACTAGCCCGAGCACTGTCTTAGGCAGACAATAAGTTGTACTCTGTGACGCCTCAAGACAGTGCATTCTCCAACACGCAGTAAATGTCGGTAGTTTGTAGTTCAAAAGGGAGCCTAGATTTTTTGCTTGTCCAAATACAAGGTCAATTCTATTATGTATTTTGGCACTGGTGGAATATGCCTGTGCAGATGTAACTATGTGGGGTATTGTTTTTCATATAGGTAAATGATACTTCATTTGGGAGCATTTTTTCACACATCAAAATACTTTTTAAGGCTGAGGGAAAAGGATTTATGAGATCTTTAAATTGAAAAACTTAAGCATTAGTTTTTTTCATATAGCAGGTACTTAAAAAACGTGTTCTTTCACGCAATTTGAATAAAATATTGCGTTTATCGCCATTCATATTCATAATTATTCATTATTCGAATTTCAAAGAAATTGTCTTAGATAATCTCCCCTTGAGTCGCGGATAAAATTACTCGCAAAACTTGCAATATGGTTACCGCTTGATGCTTGATATTGTTTTAAGGTTTCCCTTTTTTTCCTGTTCCCACTGTTTTAAGGAATAATCCGTGTCATAAACTGGAACAAATTTTATATTTCTCACCAAGACACTTATTTACAGATATGTTTTTTCTTGGAGACATGATTTCAATTTCAAAATCTTATTTCAAAACATCTCAAACACAAAATTAAAAACAAAACCCGAAAATTTTTCACATAGTTCTAACTCTACCAAAATCTGTTCTTTAAATGCAGAAATCTCGTTCTAACAATTTCTCCTTTAATCACAATAGCCTCGTCATTCCTCTCAATACCACGACAAAACATTGCCGGAGCAGAAAACCCTGGGAAATATACAACTCCAGGAAAAATAACTCTTTCGTCATAATCCCACTTTTAGCCTTTTCACGCGGGCTTTTTTTTTTCGGCCTTTTGTATCGGCTGTTTTGTTCGGTAGCACCGCTTCTTTCTGACAACTGAAGCAGGCAACAATGGATGCGTGTTATGACTTATGGTTTCGCATGGCGGAGCTTCTGTACTTCATTTCACTACAGCAGCATTCTTGTGCCATAAAGTTTCTTTATAAATAAATCTAACCGACACAAGATCAGAGGGAAATTTAGTTTTGTACGTTTGGGAATCGATAGTGGAAACAATAAGCATTTTTATTGTTTATAGTCAACCTTGTTTCAAAATCGTTTCATGCGCTAAAAATATCCTTGCTCTTGATCGAGAAAGATGTGTATGAAAGTATCTACTTCTCAAAGTCTAAGACTCAGTCATTTTCTTTGCCAATCCTGCCTCATTGCTTTAATGACTGTATGATTTCTCCCGCAAAGTATCTCTTGAGTTTAAAAAAAGACGAGTTACATATTAGAATTCCTTTGAAGTTGAGCGGGTTTTTGAAATCCAGCAAGAGTTTTTCTTTTTCTTTTTCTTTCTTTTTTTCTGTAATGGTGGTTACTTTCAGTCGCTGCACACCGATGTCAATTTAGACCTATTTCCTCCTTCTCCCTATATCTCCCTCCATTCTCCTTTCTTTCAAACTCTTTCTCTCTATCGAATTGTCCGTAGCTTCCTCTTTATGTATCAAGCTCGCTTTAAGTATGTGGTTTTTCTCTTTTGTGAATGTCAAAATGCTTACAGTCACGTTTATTACAATTTTACAAAGTGCGCAATAAGCTATACCAGAGCTGATGTTACCTGTAATAGTTAACAAAACCCGACTGTTAACGGCCGAGATTTTTAGTTCAGTGATGTTTTTTTTTTTTTTTAACAATGAAAATTTTTGGTGTCGGATTAATGGTATCAAATCTCTAGAAAAGGCATCTTCTCCATCTCAGGTATAATATTAGTTGACTTCCGACGCTATTATAGTAGATAAGCAATACATCTTGTGATTCTCATTAAAAATAAAATAATTGATGTTCAGATTGCCTTAATATCCTACCTTATTTTTCCATCCTCCCCTTCCGTCTCTGTCTGTCTGTCTGTCTGTCTGTCTGTCTTTCTCTCTCTCCAGTTAAATAAACATGACGGGTATTCCTGCCTCATCTTGTCATTGAGGCCCTCTCTTCCTATACGGCAATCTATTTACCTGCCTGTCTCCCTCTGTCTGTTTCCATCTCTCTATCTCTCAAATACTTTTGATATACCTTTATTTCTTTCTTCCACACTCTATCCGCAAACCACTCTTAGCTTTAATTCAATTCAACACAAATTTATTTCGACTCGGTCAAGTTATACAGGAATATGGGTGGAAGGTAAAGTGCCACAAATTATTATGTTATTAGAAAGAAATAACTATCATATATATATATATATGTATATATATGAATAGTTTATAAACATAGAGGTAAACAAAAGATATTTGGAGATAATTTGGATAAGCTAAGATTAAAAGCAATATACGCAAATATGCGAGACACATTCAAGACAGGAATAAATGAAAGTGGCTCATGTACAATCCTATTGCAAAACAATCCCCTGATGTATAATAGTGTCTTGCCAAAATACATCGTCTCCAGAAAATTCGCTCTCTTCTCCTTCAGTTTCCTTACTAGTTTATTTTACGAAGAAAATTAAAAGGATAAAAAATCCCAAGTGCTTACGGAGGAAAAAACGTAACAAGTTGCGGCTCTTTTGGCTTTTAGTGTCGTTTAAAAGCATGTTAATTATGATTAAAGACTACTTCCTGCAGGCTTCATTTTCCACTTTACATGGCATCTCTTTAAGGTTTTAACACATATCTTTATAGACTGAACGTGATAAAACATTGCAAAAAAAAAAAAAAAAAAAAAAAAAAAAAAAAAGAAAAAAAAAAAAGAAAAAAAAATTCCCATTTTTCTTTTCGGTTGATTTTTTTTTTAAGCGGTGAAAGAAATTCCGGGGGTTAAATTTTTTTTTCATTTTAAATCTCCGAACCGGATATTTTAGCTAAGTTTTACCGGTGTCCACTACCTTACACGTCCAACGTAACCCGACACCTCTTTTATCCAATCCTCTTTTGAGTATTTTGCGACTGTAATGAATTCAAATAAAAAAGCAAAACAAAAAAGGACAATAGTCGAAAAATTCCTGGCACACTCTCACCGTAAGTAATATCTCTATTGAGTTGCCATGTTGTCTTTTCCAAAACTAAAGTATGAGCTATTTTATTCAGTGTTGGAAAGGTTTATTTTCTCTTGGTATGCCCTACTTTCTCAATCTCATATTCAACAAGCGGGGGTTCCAACAGAAATTGTTTTTCCTTCTGCTGTCGAGTCTTTGGCAAATAATCCAAGCGACTAATGAGGTTTTTCAATTCCTTCTAATACGGAATGCTGCCGCTAAATATGAAAATTTTCCGGTATTACTTTCATGGCTGTTTTTGGATAATTAGGTACTTCTAATAATAGCGCACTAACGCACCCGAATTTGATATTGCGTGTCTTCCTCTAAGTTTTGACCCCATCATTTAAGATAAGGATATATAAATATTTTCCTAGCACTCTTTAAACACAATGATAATATATCTTTCTGTCTACTGGGAAGATGTATCTAATTATTAACTGTCAATTGTTTTGACTTTTGAGATATCTGTAATCTCTAAAAAATTTTTTTTTAATTTTAGCTTCATTAGAAAGCTTAAGTTATATTATACCAGCTTTTTTAATTACACGAGTCCTGTTTTTATCTTTTGCAGCCTGGTCAACCAATCTTTATTCTGTCTTGCTCTTCCTAATTTACCAAATTTTCAATCAAAGCACGCTCATCAGAAACTCACAGTTATTTTGCATTGGAAAAAAATCATTCAAAATATAATTATCCTAACATATGTCCCTCCCTACTCCCCGCTCTATTCTTCCCTCCAGTGTGTAAAACCAACGGACCTCTAGGTATGATTACTGGCTCCATCAGCGACTGGCAGATCACGGCGTCTTCCACGTACCCCAGCGAGTGGGACAGAGGATGTCACGAGAAGTATGCCAGGCTCTACCTGCCCAACAAACTGGGCTGGTGCGCTAAGTACAAGAGCGCATCCGAGTGGCTTCAGGTGGACCTTGGCGTGGCCGCTAGGGTAAGTTCTGACAAATGGGGCTTTGGGCTTTGGGAGATTTGGAGGTACAGTGGTGGTAAGATTGGCATTGGATAAGGACCGGTACATATTTGGCAAAGTACAATGGGATAAGATTCGATGCTACGTTTAACAAGATACATCTATCATATTGAGGACAGAAAAAAAAAACCACAACGATTTAGCTTGATCTCTTTTCCTTGGTGATGTTGATGGAGAGATGAAGAAAAGGGAAGATTTATATCAACTTCAAGGGCGTTTTAAGTAATTATCTCGATCAAATAAATCTTAAAAAAAAAAAAAACAAAACAAAACAAAGCGATGGAGCATTACACAAATAAACGTGAAATTTAAAGCAAGTTTATAATATCGTTCTTTTTTTTAAATTCAATATAACAATCGTTATGATTAAAAGGGAGTTATATAAAGAAAATCTAAAAGTAGCCAACATTCTAAAGATAGGTTAATTGAGACGAGTGTAGATAAACATTACAGAAATGAAATCTTCAAAGTAGCGGTTTGATGGATCGGAAATCCTATACACAAATGTAACGAATCGTCTGTGAGATAAAAAGGGTTCTATGTGTCTTCTTTGTTACTAGTGTGATAGAAACTTTCTTTATCTTCTTGAAGAACACAAAACCATGCACTGAAATTGCTTCCCTCTCAACCGTAGATAGTTATAAAAGCGCTTCACAAATCAACCCTGGGATCAGTCTCTGTTTCCATCTCTCTCTTTCTCTGTTTGACTCTCTCTTTATCGGATCTTTCTCTATGTCTCTTTCTTTCGATTACTTAGTCTTTCTCTGTGAGTAAATATTTTTTTTATCTGCCTCTCTCTCTCTCTCTCTCTCTCTCTCTCTCTCTCTCTCTCTCTCTCTCTCTCTCTCTCTCTCTTTCTCTCTTTTTCTCTCTTCTTCTTTTTCTGGTCTGACAAAATCATAAAAAAGAAAAAGGATATGGCCCCAATTTCTCTCTCCCTCCCTCCCTCTCTCTCTCTCTCTCTCTCTCTCTCTCTCTCTCTCTCTCTCTCTCTCTCTCTCTCTCTCTCTCTCTCTCTCTCTCTTTGAGGATGTAAAGTGAAAGTGCAAGTTTCAGTCTCCATCTCCATCGAAACCGAAAACTTGGTTAACGACCTCCCGTTCCATCAAAGATGAAAGAACTCTGGTTGCAGCTGTGCACTGGTTTAGAGATTTTGAAGATGCTCTAGTTGCTCGCCCTACGGATCATTTCTGTTTTCGCTCTCAGCTTCGATAGACACCTCTCTTGTTAGCGCTATTATCAACGAACCCTCAGACGTCTTGCTTTCTCATCCTTTCTGCGCATGCGCAGGATCTGACGTCCTTGGCGTACGAGCCATGACACTGAGCTGAGATTCATTTTTTTTTGTTTTTAAATTCATGACGATAACATATATCTGAACTTTCAAGGCGCTAGATAGCTCAGTAGATAGAACTGACTTACAATAAAAAAGGCCTGGGTTTGATTCCAGGCTCAGACATAAGATGCTACAGCCCATCATTTATCAGCTCAATCCTACCTCAACCAACATCAGGGTCTCCACAATACGGGTCTTCGGGAATTAGGTGGATGAAAGATTAACCATTGAGCCTAAATCTCAATCTTTCATCATGTAAATTATATTGCCATCTATGAAGAAGTCGACGTAAAAGAACACGCCATTCGTCTCTCACACAAGCCTCGTGCTCACTCTGATAACTTCTTTCAAGTCCAGTAATTGATATCGTCTAGCCAGTTCCTTATGTTGTCTGACTCTGGGTCTCTTTCCCTCCTCACTGCCCTCCATCTCAAGGTTTAAACTGCCGCATGCATCGTGCAAACTGAAACAACTTATCTTTAATCTGGTAAGCTATAATTGTAAAGTAACAGAGAACAAGAGAATAAACTGAAAAAAATTCGCAGGTTTGCTGTCTATTTACATTTATTTAAACAACTAAGCGGTGAATTAAAGTTTTGTTTACTTTAAAGTGGACTGTAAATTAATTTGAATTTAGGTCACAGCATTTTCATACCTGCTTGTTCGTACTTTAAAATTAATATCCAATTAACCCACATACGGAAAAAATAAATCATATTCGAGCTGTCGCAAACAACTATTATGTCCGTCGTAACACCTCCATACGGATTCTTTAATCACGTAACTGAATTTGACGACAAACTTCTACCAGATCATAGCCTTATTATGAGCTCCTAAGTAGGTCTGTATTAAGAGGAAGATTTTATTATCTTAGCAGATCGTAAAGTTTATGGCGAAAAACACTTCTAGGGGTGTTTTGTGTTTGAGCTATAAAGCCACGGTGTAAAAAGACCACATGCGGGGAAAGCTATGATTTTTTTTACTGTTATGTTAAAAAACGCGTTTTAAAGTATGTTTATAGACTAATAAAGCAAGCCAATAGTACACTAAATTTTTCAAAACTGACAATAATGTCTTTATATAAGAAAAAAAAAGATGATATTCAGAGGTAATAATTAGGTTTGCATTGTGTAATGTGTCCATAATAATTATATCTAAGAGTCCTACAAGATAATAATAATAATAATAATAATAATAATAATAATAATAATAATAATAATAATAATAATAATAATAATAATAATAATAATAATAATAATAATAATAATAATAATAGTAATAATAATAATAATAATAATAATAATAATAATAATAATAATAATAATAATAATAATAATAATAATAATAATAATAATAATAATAATAATAATAATAATAATAATAATAATAATAATAATAATAATAATAATAATAATAATAATTAATAATTCCACGGATTGAATTGATCGAGGAGAGGCGGATGACAAGTTTCTAGATTCAATTTGCCTGAAGGCCTCACGTCACATAACATTGACGTAACACTACAATTAACCGAATAATGAGGGAAATAATCAACAGGCTTATCAGGTGATATGTTGTAGGTTCCCCTTGGGTGAATGGATGAGATAGAGTTCTGATTAAACGACACGAAAAGTCCGTTTAATATTCTCTCTCTCTCTCTCTCTCTCTCTCTCTCTCTCTCTCTCTCTCTCTCTCTCTCTCTCTCTCTCTCTCTCTCTCTCTCTCTCTCTCTCTTTCTCCCCTCCCCTTCTCATTCTACCCTTCCCCTCAACCCTCCCTGTCTGCCCGCCTCTTTATTTCTCTTAAACCTTTTGATTCTGATCAAATCAATAATTTCAGATAATTATGTAGATGTATGTATAAATTCTATTGAAAGCTACAGTTAATATTCTGAGGAGCTTAAGAAAATAGACGATATTTCTATCCTGTAGGAAAGTTGAGGCCTTTTCACGGTATTTTACATTTTCGGAGACTGACAATCTCGGCCAGAAATTTTCCATATCGCTTAACCGGCAGTGACACCAGCTCATCCGTTTGTAAAAGCTTTTCTGTTCATATGCCGGATTGGAAGGAGAAATTCCTCAAAATGTGCCATACATTGCCTTCCGTTTTCAAATCTTTTTGGTGGTCTTTAGAATTTAGACCCACTTTGTGATACGGAAGAAAAATATTTTGTATTTTTTCCCTCGGCGCATGAGAGTCGCGGATTTAAACTTTTTTTCAAGCCCATTTAACTGCTCAGCTTCGGGTTGGCCAGTTTAGGGGGGTGGGGGGTGTCTTTTGACACTGTGTAGCAGTTTATTATTTTGTAAAATATAGGTTAAAACTTAGAAGTAATTTTCACGTGCAAAACCCTGCTAGGTTAAGCTTCTAGAATTTGATAAAGGCACTAGCCTTTGTAGAACTCACAAGACATACACATATCATGACGCGTACAAAAAAAAAAAAATAAAAATAAAAATAATAATAAATAATAATAATAATGATAATAATAATAATAATAATAATAATAATAATAATAATAATAATAATAATAATAATAATAATAATAATAATAATAATAATAATAATAATAATGAAAATGATCATTATAATGATAATAATAATAATAATAATAATAATAATAATAATAATAATAATAATAATAATAATAATAATAATAATAATGATGATGATGATGATGATGATGATGATGATGATGATGATGATGATGATGAAGATGATGATGATGATGATGATGATGATGATGATGATGATGATGATGATGATGATGATGATGATGATAATAATAATAATAATAACAACAACAATCTTTTCATTATTACTGCATCAGTAATCCTCTCAATTTAATTTTTAAAAATTTAAAAGTCAAACTCTTCATTATTCTTTGTATATTAGAGAGATCGATGCTTAGAGCAATATTTGCTTTATTCTCTCTAAATATTTTTATTTTACTTACTCAGGCCTTAATCTCAGATAAATAAATGCAGTAATGGCGTTTCACTGCTTGTCTGAAACAAGATGCTTGCACAGTTTGCCACAAAAATCAAAATGGCACACGTCTTGTAGATATTACCAAGCTGAGGTTCCTTTTAATTATAATTATTAAGAGCTTAAAATGCCGGAAGTGCACCTATGCCCTCTCATTAGTTCTTCTTTCTTGTCCACCGTAACTTTGGATGTCTACATCCTGGAAAAAAGAAAAAAAAAATTGTGTACACAAATTGTGCTGCTGCATTATTTACGTTAATTTATAAAAATTGAGGAGGCTTGAAAGAAAGATAACTTTCACAACACGATGCCATTAATTTATCGTGTTCAGGTTTGAGTCATGTTACGACGGACACTAATATGGCATTACTTAGTGACGAATTGTTTTTAAACCTGACAAAATCATTGTCTCTCTCTCTCTCTCTCTCTCTCTCTCTCACACTCTCTCTCTCTCGCTCTCTCACTCTCTCTCCTATCTCTCTCTCACTCTCTCTCTCTCTCCTATCTCTCTCTATGTATGTCTGTCTGTCTGTCTGTCCTCCCCTCTGTTTATCTATCTATCCATACACTATCAATCCCCCTTTTTATTTCATAAGAAAGTTTGAAGAAAAAAAGAAAGGTAAAAAAAACCATTATGGTATGATTATTTTAAATTCTCTCACGGTTTTAGAACAAATAAAATTCATTTATTTTTCAAATTCAGTTTTTTCTCCAGCAATGAATCTCCGTGTATTCTCTAGCAGGGCATCTTGGCCTGTCTCTGATTGTATCTGTTTATATAACAGACTGACTGTCTGTCTGTTCATCTCTTTAACCTCTTATCTTTCTTTCAAATCTTCCACAATCTTCAGAGGACCTCTCTTTTTTCTTTCTCTCTCTCTGTCTGCTGTCTCTCTGTCTCTCTGTCTCTCTTTGTGTCTCTCTCTGTGTCTCTCTCTCTATCTCTGCCCCTCTCTCTCGGTCTCTCTCTCCTGTCTCTCTGTCTCTGTGTCTCCCTCTCTGTGTGTGTCTCCCTCTCTGTGTGTGTCTCTCTCTTTCTCTCTCTATCTTTCTCTTTCTCTCTCTCTCTGCCTGTCTCTCTTCAACTATTTTCTCCTTGTCTGTCTTTCGTTGTCTGTCATTAGTGTCTGTCTCTCCACACCTTGCAGAATAACTTTACGAACCTCCCTACTTTATGCGCCTTTGTCCTATTTTTTTTTTTTTACAAGAAATGAAAACTGATCCACTTGGCTTCAAAAGACAAGATTCAGCCTGTCATGTGTGGTGAAAGCTGTACATTGTAGTGGCTCATTCCATTACATCTCTCTCTATTCATTTTTTTTTTTTTCGTTTTGAAAGCCCTCTTATAGTTGATCTCTGGAACTGAAGTCTTCATTGCACGTGTCTGACTGAAATAAAAATTAACAGTGAAAAAGAATGTTTAGCAGAACAAAAGCAGTCTACACTTAAAGAACCACAACCGGAAAGAAAGCTGACTTGGAGGCCGCTCTATCTCCACTCCTCTCTACCAATCCCTTCTCTCACTTCTCCACCCTCTCTTCTTCTTCTTCTTCTTCTTCTTCTTCTTCTTCTTCTTCTTCTTCTTCTTCTTCTTCCTCCTCCTCCTCCTCCTCCTCCTCCTCCTCCTCCTCCTCTTCTTCTTCTTCTTCTTCTTCTTCTTCTTCTTCTTCTTCTTCTTCTTCTTCTTCTTCTTCTTCTTCTTCTTCTTCTTCTTCTTCTTCTTCTTCTTCTTCTTCTTCTTCTTCTTCTTCTTCTTCTTCTTCTTCTTCTTCTTCTTCTTCTTCTTCTTCTTCCTCCTCCTCCTCCTCCTCCTCCTCCTCCTCCTCTCCTCTTCTTCTTCTTCTTCTTCTTCTTCTTCTTCTTCTTCTTCTTCTTCTTCTTCTTCTTCTTCTTCTTCTTCTTCTTCTTCTTCTTCTTCTTCTTCTTCTTCTTCTTCTTCTTCTTCCTCCTCCTCCTCCTCCTCCTCCTCTTCTTCTTCTTCTTCTTCTTCTTCTTCTTCTTCTTCTTCTTCTTCTTCTTCTTCTTCTTCTTCTTCTTCTTCTTCTTCTTCTTCTTCTTCTTCTTCTTCTTCTTCTTCTTCTTCTTCTTCTTCATCTTCTTCTTCTTCTTCTTCTTCTTCTTCTTCTTCTTCTTCTTCTTCTTCTTCTTCTTCTTCTTCTTCTTCTTCTTCTTCTTCTTCTTCTTCTTCTTCTTCTTCTTCTTCTTCTTCTTCTTCTTCTTCTTCTTCCTCTTTTGTTGTTGTTGTTGTTGTTCTTTTTTTTTTCTCTACATCCTCTTTCTTTTCCAAAATAAAGTTTCCCTCTATTTCCTCCTGATGATCTCGTCCTTCCTATATGTCCATTTACTACCCTGTGCGTGAAAATTGTATGTAATTTTACCTGTTTTTGCTTGTGAATGATGTTTTAAATTATTTCTTTTATTTCTCCTTTTTCGGTATTGACTTCTCTATAAATTTTTGACAAGACTGACAAAGATAGGGCGGCGATAGACAGAGTGTAAGTGAAGACGGAAAGAGAGTAAGTGAAAGAAAATAAAGGAAGACAGTTAAATACTGGGAAAGATATGGAGGGTGAGATCTGGAGAGATAGATACAAAGAAGGAGAGAGAGAGAGAGAGAGAGAGAGAGAGAGAGAGAGAGAGAGAGAAAGAGGGAGAGAGAGCGCGAGAGAAAGAAAAAGAGAGAGAGAGCGAGAGAGAAAGAGAGAGAGAGAGAGAGAGAGAGAGAGAGAGAGAGAGAAAAAGGGAGAGAGAGAGAGCGAGAGAGAAAGAGAGAAGAGAGAAAATGGAGCGGGAGGGGAGAGAAAAGGAAGACTAATAAAAAATATAGAACAAATTCGAATAAAATTATTTACACAGATAAACAGAATGATAATTATGAGGAGAGACGCATAGATCAACAGGAAGGTGAAGAAACAGAAAAAAATACAATTTTGATAAACAGAGAATGTAGAATAGTGGAGCAGTTAGTGTGGAATGACAGTAGAGAGAGAATTTACAGAAATGGTAGGAAACTGTCCAGGAAAGTGTTTATTCAGATGCGCAATAGACAACTACACAAAGCGACAGATAACTACACAAAGCGTCCTATTGGCAATCAGGCATATTGACAGCGTTTAAAATTAGTTCAAACGGGGTCAAAATTTTTTCTTAAAGCCCAGAGCGTGAATTCTATATATTATACATATACTTTTCATAATACATATTCAAGGCAGAGATAAAAACTCAATTGAATTCAATTTGAATAGTCATCCGAGTTATCTGGCCGCACGTCTTGCTCCGTGCGTATTCTTAGGTCGAAATTTTTATCCCAAATTTTCAAATGTTTATGTTCCGCTCTGCCTGTTTTCTTTCAAACCGGAGCCTCGATACATGCCACATTCCTCGTGACAATAAAGCAGACTTATTTCTAGTGTCCACCGAAAGTCTGTCAACCTACAGTCTTTTATTTTAATAGTCAAGAGCTGATCTCTATCCTGGCAGCCCTTTATTCACAACACTATCCTATTTTTGTAAAGGAAGATATATGCCAGAATGGAAAAGTAGAGTTTGAAAAGAAAAGAGAGAGAAATTTGAATATTGTGATAAAAAATAATGAGTGCATGGCAAAAAAGCCTGGATCTACTAAAATGTTCCTTTCTTTAGAGGCTAGCCATTTATTATTTCTTTTGCTTCTGACTTTAATAAATACTTTTTTTCCCTTCTAATTTGAAACTAAAAATCGTGCAAACTTAACTCGGCGTGGAGCATTTGTAAGTAATCAAGGGTGAATCTACTCTAAAGAAAATTAGAATATTGAATTTATAATTACGGGAGAAAAAGGTGTTGTTTGAAAATAAATTGTAAATAATATTAGGAACAACATTAGTAATAATCAAATTAAAAGTAACATAATAATAATAATAATAATAATAATAATAATAATAATAATAATAATAATAATAATAATAATAATAATAATAATAATAATAATAATAATAATAATAATAATAATAATAATAATAATAATAATAATAATAATAATAATAATAATAATAATAATAATAATAATAATAATAAGAAGAAGAAGAAGAAGAAAAAACAACAACAACAACAACAAAACAACAACAACAACAACAACAACAACAACAATGAAATCAATCATGTGACGAGGAAAAGGATAAAAAAGAAAGTTGAAAACCGGCGACCGAGATGAAAAGAAAGTGTAGAAGAATGATATTGACGAAGAGAACAAAAAAAACAAAAACAAAAAAACAAAAACAAAAAAACAACAACAAACAAGCAAACAAAACAAGCAAACAAACAAGAGAAAAAAAAAGAAATTAACATAAACGGAATAAAAATGAGCAGAAAGATTTTCACGAGTGAAAACAACTTGAAGTTGAACGGGGTTGAGGTAACTTCTAGGACTTCCCACGTTGAGATAGTAATCAGTGCTGTGCAGGTTACGGGTGTAGATCTACATGTTTTAACCTTGGATTTATTGTTTTGTTTCCAACTGTGATTATATCGCTTCACTCGAGAGCTTTCCCCGCGAACTTTAGTGTCTAATTTGAGTCGAATTATGAAAGACAAGCCGTTTTTCCAATTACGACCCAAGTGTATAGAAGATAGCGTGAAAGGTTTAACTTAAAGCCCGTTTAGGTACGTTTCTTATGGATTTTTTTTTCTTTTACAGAATACGAAGTATCTGTGTAATATTCTGCATCGTGTGTGGCCGACGGCGAAATGGCTTAAATCGTTATAGCTTTACATATTCTAAGAGGATAGCACAAAGTTTCATTGTTTAATTTTCGTTCTAGTTTTTTATGACCGGAGGCTCATAATTTAATATTATGATGTGTACTCTTTCATCTTAGCACATACTGTATAAAAGATTCTCTGCATTTGTTTCAAGCATGAACATTTATGTAAACCTGTAAAAGAAGTTCGAGGTTTTTTTTTTCAAGGGAATTGCACATTATCAGAATCTACACATATTTTGAATTTATCTTTTAATTCAATAATTCTAAATGAAACATATCAATCAATTTTCTGATAATCCGTTATCGAAAATATTCTACGCGAATAGAGTCATACCAGATCTTGGCTTCTCGCAATAAGATTCATTTTCTGGATAATTGATAAAAGTTATTTTGTCACAGCCATCCAATATAAACCATTTACCACTTACAACATGTCTTACCCTTACTTGGGTTTCTTTGCTCTTCTCGGTCTTCTTATTTTACTTTCGCTGTTTCCTTCTGTTTTACCCTTCAATTTGTTTTTTTTATTCTTCCATCAAACGTCCCACAAGTATTCAGAGTTGTCTATAAATTAAAATCATATTAAGAATATCGAACCCATATTATCAAATACAGTATTTCTGTTTCGTGTTTATTTGTAATGGAGACTTTTATTGTAAAATTCAAGGATGAAATGATGGATGTATAGGCAAAGTAATACTTTTCACAAAGATTTGGCACGAGACTGAAGAGAAATAAGAAAAAGTTCACCCAAAGTTAATTAATACCAGTCCTACCACAAAATTAAGAGAGCGTATTTTTCCGCCGCGAGAATCATATCCGAAAACAGTCTCTTCAGAAGAGGAATACGATACTGTACTTTACATGTTTTTACACGCTATGTTATACAATTATCTTAGCGCAAGGATATTTAATATGATTTTGAATATCACGATTTCTTTTTCTTTTCTTTTTTTTTAAATTTATGTCCCTTTTGTTTCCACACACACACACACACACACACACAAATCTAACTTTATTGCTGGCAAACCAAAAAGATTCAACACAAAATACATAGCTAACACAAAATTTTTTATCTTTAAACTTTCCCTCTTTAACCCTTAACTTTAACTGAAATACGTTTAAATCGAACAAAGTTATGAAAGTCCTATGATTTCGGTTTATCAGTGTAATCCCCACGTTTACAGTTAGGCAACACCAGCTGATCTCTCAATATGTCCCTCAGTTATAGTTTTGGAGATATCATTTACTATCAGTCGTGTAAGTGTTTCGTGTAAGTGTCAATTTATGTAAGGCCGAAAATAAAGGAGGATGAAGACGGATGAACTAAGGTAGCAATAAACATAACACCTTCAGAATATTATTTTGCTTCCTGACATGAACCATTCACCTTCCTTTAAACAGCTTAATTTCTAGGAAGGACGTAAAACCATTGATAAGCTAGCGAATAGGAGATCGTTTTGCTAGTTTGATGGCTCTTTTTTATTTTTTTTGGTCTTACTTCACTTCAGCCATGTGCCCGTCAGGTGTAAGGCATTATATTATAATGACGTGAAAATATCGTCCAAAGATGTTTCTGGTTGAGGATCTGCTTCGAGAAATTGGCTTTATTAAGCTGTCTAAAAATAAGGTTATCTATATTCAGCCATCATAATAATCATGATATAATGTATATCAACATAATAAAAAAAAAATACAGATTTAAAAAAATTCTAAAATTCGGTTATCTACATTAAACCATCTTTAGAAACTTGTCATGTGTTTTTCAATATTCTAAATAAAAAAAAGGTACAATTAAAAAAAATTCCAATTTGTTGTTATTTTGAGGAAAACAAATATCATTTTGACCGAACTCAAATCGGTTTATATCTTTCATCGGTCTGCACATCTCATTATCTTAAAAAAACCGTAGCTTTAAAAAAGAAATCATGGAAATAAAGTGAATAAAACTTGTAAGATTCTCTGTATATTTTTCTTCTTCAGGCAGCCTATGGTTTCCTCCTAAGCAAATTACTTTCTTTGTTACCAGAATTTTAAATATCAGTAAGGGAAAATGGGAGATCGAATCAAAAAAAAAAAAAAAAAACAATGTGAAGAAAACAATACTGTAATTCTGTTTTAATCACCAGTTCCCGTTTTTGCTACACTAAAACTAATAGCATTGCGCGTTCCTCTGCATCGACTTAGATTTAGGAACGAGAAGTTTTCGCGTGTAAATTTGCTTGCTTTATTTCAAAACTTAAAATTGAAAAGCAAACTATAATATTGTAGAATCGAAATACGAGCAATTATTGATGAATAAAAATGTTTTTTTTTAGAAATAATAGAAAGCTCTGTCGGATGAGTTTACAAAGGAGAACGAAATATTTTTTTAAAGATAAGGCAATACTTTTAACTCGACAACTTTCTAGTCCAGCGTTGAGTTTTAAACTTGCCCATTACGTCATTCATGGGTTTAAGATGTTTAACCATAGGGCAGACGAAGCGTTTCAACACAAGAAAAGGAGGAAAAAAAAGATTATTACTTCAGTACCCATCAGCCACCCATCACTCGGTATACATCCTGAGTCTAAAGTCCTCAACTCTCTGACTTCTTTTTCTTCATCTTCTTCCTGGTCCTAAAATAATGATCTCCGCTTCGACGTCGTAAAACAAATCTCGAAAAAATTAACTCAGAGATTTTTTTTTCTAATAGACAAGTAGTTGCTCGACTTATGAACTTAACCTCCCTTCCCCCTCCCCCCCCCCCTCCCATTCTCATCTCCCAAAAAATCTACAGCCTCTCCCCCCCCTTTCCCCCTCTCAAACACACACAATGTCTTTCCCCCCATCTTTTTTTGGTCTTTATCTACATACTTCCCAATGTCACTCTGTCTCAAACTGAGAATATTTTTACCGTCCAGTTGTAATTGCTAGCTCGTCTAACCTTACCACTACCCGAGACTGCAACATACACGCCATAAGACAAGAGTAAGTAAAAAGAGAAAAAAAAGGTCATGTTTGCCCTCAATCTTTCGTCTCTTCGGAAAAGGCAAACATTCTTTTCGCTGAGAGTGTCGACATCTTTTTGGGAAATCTTGAGATGTGCCTTTCAAAATCTCTCAGCTTCCGTACGAAGTTTTTTTTTCAAAAGTTAGGACTGGAAAAAATCTTTTCCAAACCAGAGAAAAAATGCGGGGATTCTAATGACTGGACTGTGTGGCAATTACACAAAAGGAGCAAGTCGTTACATCTTTTTTTTTTTTTCAAAAAGTGAAAAAAAAGAAGAGGAAGAAATGAAAGGGGATTTCTGTTAAGTGCAGTATTAACACTCGAAATATTTTATCTTTGTATTTATTTTTGTAAGAGTCTTAAAGTTCAAGTGTTAAATACTCTACAAAAATGGTTTTAACATTTCCTGAAAGAATCTCAAATCCATGCGTTATTTCTATACGATATACGACAATAAACAAACTTTACAAAAAGATACAGTCACTCGACATGTTTGTAGATCCCATGTATCATGTTAACATAACTTGCGATTTTGTATTATACAATTAAGAGAAACTTTTTTTTTTTTTTTTAATACATTAAACGATTTATGTGATCCTGAGATTGGCTATAGGACATTACATATTGCCATAGGACATTCATTGAACTTCTTGGGAAGGTAAAATAATGATATAAGGTTAGAGGAGTCAGACGAAAGACGTGATGATCTGTACATACATAACTGCTAGTTATGGGGCTCGGATGATCAACTTTTTTTTTGTTAATACAACCAGTACTATCAGATTTTATTTATGCATCTATTGCGATGGCTTTACCGTGAGATAAATGAGTTTTTTGACCGTTGACCGGTCCAAGAGAGGAATGACAGCTACTTCACTACTCGGGCTCCAATTGTCAACTGTCTTAGATTCAGCGCCACAGCAAAAGGCGTTTGTCACCCGGAAGTGACCTTCGCACAAGGTTATGGGTGAAGCCATTTGGCCAATTTTCCACTCACTACACATCCATGAAAACGCATCCCTCAGGCCATTTGCTAAATATCAGATTCCCTATCATCAGATCAACAACGACCAAAAGTTTAATGTCACTGTTGGTCCAAAACAGTTCTAGAACATGTTAATAGGCCCAGCCAGATCAATCATAAATCGGCCCAGCTGATGCATCAAGAGTAAGTAGTGAGTTTTGCTGACAGCTCTGTCGTGAAATACATGCTGCAGGCAGAAAGAAAACCAGAAAGTGCACGTTTATTTTGTGAAATATATGACAGACATCTGTCAAAACTTAATATTATTTTAATATTTCAACTTCATCGTGAAATTACTAGATTTTTAGGGATACACAGCCGAAAAGAAGTTTTTCAGCGCAAAATCACACTTGAGGTCTTTTGTATTGAAAGATACATACTCGACATAACGAGAAAAGCTAAAACAGGGCAACAGGTCTAACCATTTCTCGACTAAGTCTTTCATTTTCTTCTTCTTTACACGCGCATCTGGAAAGATCAGTAAAAGTGATGGGGGTCTCACCCTGTCTGTTTGGCTAGGCTAATCCCCTGATCTCTCTGACCACTCGCCCTAGTTTCTGCTCAGTTCTATTTTATCACGCCCGTCGTGGGAGTTGAGCCGTGGCCGTCATACCGCACGGGGCAGCAGTCCTAGCGCACCTGGGCTGGGGTAGGACACCGTCGAGGATGTAGCTCAATAGGTCAAGCGGATCCTTTTCAAACAGACCAGGCTGCCACAGAAGTGCGCTTGTTTGTTCAGTATCTGTAGGTGTACCGCGCTTCACGCTCTTTTCCTCCTGGTTCACGCAAGCGCAAAACTCAGGACTTTCGACCTCTTTTGTTTTGTTCAGTATTGTTAGGCAATGCGCGTAAACTCTCGAGGACGCGGCTGCTGTAATACCTTGTAGACAGATATCATATTGCCCCACAAAGCTTCTATGTTTTACATCTCTTCAGATGAACAAACGAAATCCTACGGGAAAGCCTTTACGCCTATTCCACATGCACAGCGCTTTCAGAGTTGTAAATGAACACTTTTTCAATAATTTACTTAATGTAAAATTCAAATATATTTTATAGACCCATATAACAGTGATTACCTTGTAGTTTAAAATATATGAGCGACTTTGAATTCCCGCAAGACAATGCACCTTTTCAACACTTTTTGCAAGAACTCATAACCTTCTAATAAAAGAATCTTTTACAGATTAGACTGGGGAAGAACAGAATTAGCCGATTCCCCATCGACAGATTGACGAGGTGAGAGGAGGGAAAATCAGAAAGAATTAGAGAAACATAGAAAATGAAAATCAAGAAGAGAGAAAGCTTGGCAAGTTAGAAAGCACTTTTTACACATAAAAGAAAAAAAAATGATATTAAGTTACCATTAATTTTCATTGTAAGCTAACTTGCGATGGTAAGTCAATCTCATAAAGTTCTTTCCCGTGATACTGCTTTGAATTTGATTCGGTAAATTTAATTTGAAATGACTTTACCTGTTCGGAATCGAAAGCCTTCAAAACAAGTTTATTTTACGCTCGAAAGACAAAATTCTAACTTTCAATGCAGCTGATAATAAATACTGAGTTTAGCGCTTTTCACAAAAGTCATAGAGACAGTATACTAACACAGTTATGGTAACAGGGCGTTTCCGATTTAAACATTTTTTTTATACCTTTCACAATAAAATCATAAGACTAAACTTCTAGTACTCGAAAGCATTTTCCCCGTCCTACTGCCTCGGGGCAGAGAATTATGTTTTTGACTCAACGTTTTGACGCCATACATACAGAGTCCCGCCGAGATCTTCCCACAAAAAGTCAATAGTAACACTTGTATAGAATGTACTGCAGCCACCCTTCATAAGTCACCCTGAATTTATGATATCATGCCTAGAGTACTAGCGGCCATGGCGCCTGCGCACTGCAACACTACACCCATCTTTGGAGAGCATCCTCTAAACGCAAAGCTGTTGATTTCTGGGTTTTGGAGAGATCGCGGCGAAACGAATGATGACGTACGGCGCGCACCGAACGTATTTCTCCGCGCGTGAAGCGATGCTATGCGACTTGGAGACGCAACCATGCAAGACCTTTTGAAAGAGATTAGCTCCACCTAAAAAGTCTCTAGAAAGCCGCCTTGAATGCAGATTATGAAAGAATCCGCAACGGTATCTTTGGAGATGGCGTTTTCTGAAGAACTGTGACCAAAAGCAGCCTTGGATCGGGGTGAAGATCGTTTTACCTAATAATTACAAGGAGTGCTAGACCTTGGGGTGTCTTTTAGACCTCGAATAAAAGGTTGGCTTGTTGGAAATTCTTCAAGAGTCAAAAGTGTGCTAATGATGTATCATCTCTTGATTATTTTCATCGTTCAAGCCATTATTATTTAGATGTAAACTGATGTCAACTTTAACAGCGTTTATGGGAAAATAATTATATAATCCGGAAAACATGCTATTCTGTACTTTAAGACCAACCCATGACAAATCAAATTTGTGTTAAAATTGTTTCTTTACTTCGGTCCTATACAAATAAAGCAATTTAAGAGTACTCGGTCATTTCTAGAGTACTTCTCATTCCTAGACAAGACTAGTATGATTATTTAGAGCTTTTCAAAAACTATTTTTAGGGTGTATTAATCTATCGCTGTTGCCATGAACTTAAAACAGTGCGAGAGTTTGTATTTCTTCAATGACATATTCCTCTTTACATGCCAAGCTCATTTCTATCCACTGCTGAGCATTACGTGAAACTTATGTCATTTGGTTCCTACTCTTTCTTTAGGAATCCTGAGAGAAAAGCAGCAGGGTTCTTAGGCGCCACAACCAAATTAGGACTTACAAAATAAAGCAAATTGCAATTTTATCTTTTAATGCACGAGATCCACAAAGACCTACCTCTTGGGAGTGGTCTTTGGATAATCAATTAGGGCGAATCATTTCTGGCTAATGTTTTGATGTATTGTATTGTCACGGATATAGTTTTTACATTTAAGCACATTGCATATTTTCCAGTATTAATTACAATGCGTTGAATAGTCACGGATATAGTTTTTACACTAATGAAAATTGAATATTTCCCGGCGTTAGTGCAATTTATTGAATTGTAACGGATACAGTTTTTACACTTAAGCACATTGCATATTTTCGATTGATAATTGCAATGTATTGAATTGTCACGGATACAGTTTTTTACACTTAAGCACATTGCATATTTTCGAGTCTTAATTGCATTGTATTGAAAAATCACGAATACAGTTTTTACACTTAAGCACATTGACCATTTCCCAGTGCTGATTGCAGTATTTCTTGCCCTTCCTCAGGTGACCGGAGTGATGACCCAAGGCCGAGGGGACGGCACGGAGTGGGTGTCTCGCTTCATGGTCTCCTACAGCATGGACGCCTACCACTGGAGCTACGTCACCGACAACTACGGCAACCAATGGGTACGGCATCGTGCTGTCCTTTGTGTTCACATCATGATGCTGTCTTTTGTGCTCATGATGCTGTCTTTTGTGTTCACGTGATGATGCTGTCTTTTGTGTTCACGTGATGATGCTGTCTTTTGTGTTCACGTGATGGTGCTGTCTTTTGTGTTCACGTGATGATGCTGTCTTTTGTGTTCACGTGATGATGCTGTCTTTTGTGTTCACGTGATGGTGCTGTCTTTTGTGTTCACGTGATGGTGCTGTCTTTTGTGTTCACGTGATGATGCTGTCTTTTGTATTCTCGTGATGATGCTGTCTTTTGTGTTCACGTGATGATGCTGTCTTTTGTGTTCACGTGATGATGCTGTCTTTTGTGTTCACGTGATGATGCTGTCTTATGTGTTCACGTCATCATGCTGTCTTTTGTGTTCACGTCATCATGCTGTCTTTTGTGTTCACATCATGATGCTGTCTTTTGTGTTCACGTCATGATGCTGTCTTTTGTGTTCACGTCATGATGCTGTCTTTTGTGTTCACGTCATGATGCTGTCCTTTGTGTTCACGTCATGATGCTATCCATTGTGGTCATTATCTAGAAATACGTTGCTTTAATTTGAAGATAATATAGTGATTATGAGGGGGGGGGGTGGTGTCATGAATATATTGATTTGCATAATGATCACATAGTAGTGGTGATGATTGTGATAGTTATGACGGGGGTGACAACGGTGATGATGGTAGGGTCGCTGCTGGCAGTGATGCTAATGATGATGATGATGATGATGATGACGATGATGATGATAATGATAGTGATGATGATGATATTGACGACAGTAATGAAAATGGTGAAGATAATGATGGTGATGATGATCATGATGAGGAAGAGGAGGAGAAGGAGGATATTATTAAGATATAAGGAGGATGATGATAATGATGATGATGACGATGATACCGGTGATAATCATGACAAAGTTAATGATGATAAAAACTGCATAACTGTTAACCGTGGCCCTCGCGCTAATCCCATGCTGTCGTGGAACAGCATTTTTTTTAAAGCACGAATAAAAATCATTCAAACGGTAATAATAATAAGTTTTGGACTCCCATGTCAACTGCACACCCGCCGCTCGCTAGCTCTTTACACCACATTCATGAGACTTTTGTCTTTCACATAATCTTTACACAGAAATGGGGAAAAATGTTCGTTTTCGGCTAATGCCCACATTGTAGTGTCAAATCTCGCTTGAGAAATCACGGAGACGGGAAAGGTGTACGCCGCGAAGCTGCCGTGCCAGAAATGCTTTTTTTGTTTTAACCGTCTTCTCTTCGTCATGTTTAGCTGGGTACATAATACGGAGCATAGATAACACGACGGGCGATATTTTAGAATTATGATTATTGACTGCACAAAAGAATGTCTCATCTTACACTGGGCTATTTTTGTTTCACTCTTGTTCTCCAGTGGTTTGTGTAATTATTTTGAATATTAATGCATTTTATTTTTTTGTGTGCTTTTAAAGACGTTTTAAAAGGGGGTAATATCCAGTTAATACCCTCATAATTTATAATTATGTAACGCCATCGCTGCTAGATTTAACTTCATTTTTTATGTTGTATGAGGAATAGAAGATTAAAAATCGCAGTAGACGAAATACCTTCAGCGATCGTAAAAAAGACCCCCCCCCCAAAAAAAAAAAAAATTGATTGATGATGCTCATGATGCTTAATAGAATCTGATGGTGGTGATGATGATGATGATGATGATGATAAACACGATTCTATTAATTGCGCTGCCATTGTTGCTGCTGATGAGAGCTATGAGAACAACGAGGATGATGAAGATGGACATACTTAGGTTGATAACAATGATATTGATGACGACATTCATGATGTCCTCAACGGGGATGAGGATGATAATGGTGATGTCAATCTAGGTGAGGGTGAAAGTATACAAAGATAAAACTCGTTTTCTTACCATGAACAAAATTTTTTTTTATATAGTCGTAGAATTAGGACGTAACAAAAATAATATGGCTTTGCTTTTAGCTATATAGATAAATACAGAAATACTTTTGGCCACTTGATAGTAATTTAAAACAAATAAACTTCGGGGAAAAAAAGCCGACGCCTTGAAACTAAGCAAATTACCTTCTTTTGGCTAACAAAATTGAACCGTCTGAGCCCTCCAGAGTCCGTTTTAAGCTCTCTGAATGAACTCTGTCGCTTTGAGGCGAAAAAATGAAAGACTCAACAGGTGTCGCTAAAGTACCATCCACCTGAGAGGCCGGACAATTATCGGAATTTTTTTTATTCTGCATCTCTATGTGGCAAAGTTTTAGGATGAGGGGAGAGTCCCACATCCCTAGCTCTATGTGGCAAAGTTTTAGGGTAAGTGGAGAGTACTCTAATGAGCCGAAGTCGTGTGATCCCATGATTTCCTGCAGGTCAAAGATTGTCCGTTAATTATGTGTTTAGAGTAGAGAGCAGCTCCTAGTGTTAGCAGTGTACACAAATCCAGAAGAAAAAAAAGACGGGTGGGTGGATTTAGGGCTCTGGAATGTGAGAATTTGCAAGTTGCTCGTGTTTTGCGAAAATTGCTAGCCATAGGTATGGCATCAATAGTAGTTGTAATAGAAATAATAGTAGTAGCAGCAGTCGTGGTGGTGGTGGTGGTGTTAGTACTTGCAGTAGTAGTTTTAGTACTAGTAGTCGTAGTAGTCGTAGCAGTAGTAGTAGTAGTAGTAGTAGTAGTAGTAGTAGTAGTAGTAGTAGTAGTAGTAGTAGTAGTAGTAGTAGTAGTAGTAGTAGTAGTAGTAGTAGTAGTAGTAGTAGTAGTAGTAGTAGTAGTAGTGGTAGTAATAGTAGTAGTAGTGGTAGTAGTAATAGCAGTTATTGTTGCAATTAGAAACTGGTGCCTTCCGAGAAATATTAATATCATAGTTAATCATGGTGTGCAATAATCAGGTCCAATGACATTTTTAAAAAAAATTTTCAATTTTGAATCTATCCATATGTGCTAATATAAACGAATAGTTGTAAAATTCTTGGACCAATTCAAACAATACCCACGATATCAAACAGTAAACGCCTTAAACTAACTCATACCTTAACCAGTTTAAAGCCAAGAAAACGTTTTTGACTTGGGAATGGATAAGTGCTTTGAGGAGTCAAGATCTTAAAACTTCGTCTCTTACACGCCTATCTTTTTAAGCACTATCAAGAGCCATCTAAATCCAAAATAGATTGCCCCAGCAAAATCAGACATAGCCGTGTTTAACGACAACTAATTCGAAAGACCAGACCTCTAATTTAAGCCACTACACTCTCTCTTTCTCCCCCCCCCCTCTCTCTCTCTCTCTCTCTCTCTCTCTCTCTCTCTCTCTCTCTCTCTCTCTCTCTCTCTCTCTCTCTCTCTCTCTCTTTCTTGCTTTTCTCGGTTTCTTCAGTAGCTTTAAGTCGTTAAACATTCGTAACAAGGAATGATTTCTCTTTAAACAGTGATTTGTTTACCGATTTCCTTAACCCTTTTAATTGCGGCTAATGGAGAATGATTGTAACCAACGTGTAAGCACAAGGTAGAGTCTAATTAAAGAAATTAGAAGAGTCATGCAGATTCTTAAATGCTTTTTCAACTTTATCCTCATCCTACATCATTCCAGCAAAGACTGCTGCACACAAGGTCTTTAAAATTAGTCAACTGTTGCTGTTTCCATTCGATCATTAAAATAACGGATCCTGAATCTGACACAGGATGACCAAGTATTATACGTTTTATATCTCATAGCGGAAGAGTTTTTGAGCGCACTGTCGACAGAATCTTTTACAGTCTACAATTACATCAGCTGCTACTGAAGAAAATGAAAGCAAAGAAGTTTCACAACTGTTCATTAAACAACGTTGTACGGGGCTCAACAAGGATTCGAAACCCAGACCTCCAAATCTGGAGCGGAGTATTTACCACTGGATGGGGACGATAATAATGGGCTTTTAAAATTTTTTTACATTTGTTTTTGGTGATGGTGTGTGTGTGTGTGTGTATGGGGGGGGGTGAATTTCAAAATGCATCATTTGTGCAATGATTACATTGTAAATAACATGAGAAATAATAATGTTAAAGCGCATATTTTAACTCTACAAAGATATTCTATCCCTCGAAAACAACCATAAGTTTAAACTACAAAGACAAGGAATTCTGAAATTTAAAAAAAATTTAAAAAAAGAACATTGCAAAAGTCCAAAATAGCTTCACAATCATTGTTTATGTTTTCCAGTTGTCCTCTTTCTCCTTGCAAACCGCACTGGGCGGGCTATGGGGAAGGACCCAGCGTGTGGTTAAGCGTGTTCAGTCGATTAATTTCGTCCATTTCGAGCCGAAAACTTTACTGCTTCCTGGGTTTCGCAGCAAGTAACATGTCAGTTGCTACTGTCTTTCACCTTTTTCAGGCTGTACTCAGCTTCATTAACTCATTAAAGAGAACGAGAGAGAGAGAGAGAGAGAGAGAGAGAGAGAGAGAGAGAGAGAGAGAGAGAGAGACAGAGAGACAGAGACAGAGACAGAGACAGAGACAGAGACAGAGAGAGACAGAGACAAAGACAGAGGCAGACATAGACTTATGGCTTGTAAGGCCATTTTAAAACTTATTTTCGATGGTTCTAAAACGTGAAACATCTTTTCCAACACAATCACGGTTGTAGTAAAGTACGGAGTCATTTATTTTGAGGAACAAAAATATGCTTTAGAGCCTCGCTGTCTCTTAACAGACCACCCCAGGGGCAAACCGCGAACATATTGTTTATGATATTTATTAGCGAGGCATGTCTTCATCTTGGCCCGTTAGCAGGAAGGTGGAAGAATTTTATGGTTTTGTTGAGATACGGCACGCAGACCGTTGAAAGCTGTATGTAATGATTCTGGTTTTGACAAACGCGAGTTTATAATTTATCTTCTATATAATTTATCTTCTTCTCTTCCTTTTTTTTGAACTCTTCATTTTGTCTTTTTTATTTTGCGCTCTCCCTTTCCTAGCTTTTTTTGCATAATTTCTATACGTCGCTCTTCTTTGGATCCCGTTCGGTCTTTAGTTTTTATCCATATAACTGTCATGTTCTATTATCCACTCACCCTGTTTATTCTTCATTCTGATCTATCAATTTTTCATACACACACATACTGCGACCACACACATAAACACAATATCTCTACTGCCAAAAATATAGTAAGAAAAAAAAAAAAACCTCCCAAAACTACGACTATTTTTGTTGACCACTTCGCGCTAGCTCTTCCCCTTGTCCATAATTATTTCAACCAATCTATTGTCTGCTTGACATTAACATTCTTGAGGAAACCTGACCTGCGTGTTAAAACCCAGAACGACTGTCAGGGGAATACGGTTCTTACACCAGCATCCTTTCTAGAGAGTATCATTCCATGAAGAGAGCCGCTTAGATCCTCCTAGCATGATCGTACTACTTGTAGCGAGTTAAAAAAAAAAAAAAAAGATACGATATCTCTTTCAGAATCTGAAGGAATTTTATTGTTTTTTGTTCTCTCTCTCTCTCTCTCTCTCTCTCTCTCTCTCTCTCTCTCTCTCTCTCTCTCTCTCTCTCTCTCTCTCTCTCTTTCTTTCTCTCTCTCGCTCTATTTCTCTCCCTCTCGCTCTATTTCTCACTCTCACCCTCCCGCTCTCTCTCTCTCTCTCTCTCTCTCTCTCTCTCTCTCTCTCTCTCTCTCTCTCTCTCTCTCTCTTTCTTTATCTCCCTCTCGAATCGACTTCAGGAAAAGAGATCAGTAAAAAGGTGTTTAGTCTAACTCAGTGATAAGCATTTCAAAGTCAGAAAAATCTCTCATAATTATAAAAACCTTGTAAGTTGTAGGAGGGGTTGTCTTATTTAAGGGTTATTATACCAAGATAAAATATACACATGTGTTTAAAATTGATGGCACAGTTCTTTTAAAGGTCTTTTTAGGAGTCGTTCTAAGGGAGCACCTCTGTAATATTGTTTCTTTTTTTTTTTGTAAAAATGTTTGCAAGAAAATTTTATGGAAAAGTTGATGGCAAAGATGCAATACAAAATCAAGTAGAGTTTTGTGAATATACGATAGAAGAAAAAATGTCACTGTAAGGAGTTGAAGTGCAAATGAAAAATCCTTCAAAAAGTAAAAAGAAAAAAGAAAAGAGTTGGTTGTGGTAACATAACTAAGGATACCGATGAATATAATGATGATGACGATGGTTGTGATAATGATGATGATGATGATAGTAATGGTGATAATGATGATGATAATAATGATAATGATGATGATGATGATGATGATGATGGTGATGATGATGATGATAATGATAATGATGAGGATGATGATCATGATGATGATGATGATGATAATGATGATGATGATGATGATGATGATGATGATAGTGAAGATGAGGATGAGGAATTACAGTGGGGTGATAATGATGAAGGTGATGATAACATGGGTGTATAATGATGAAGATGATAATTAGCAGAGTGGGAATGATCATGATGATGATTAAAAGGGTGACTGTGATAATGATGATGACAATGAAGATATTGTTTGGTATTACCCTGAAGGAAACCATCATTGTGAATTAAAAATTACGGTCAGAGTGATAAGGATAATAGAATAGCTGGTGGCATTTAGGATAAAGCTGATAAATTGATATGATTGGTGGATAAAGTGGTGATAATCACCAGGAAAGAACAAATGGCGGAAACTGATTATGAGATGGACTATATATTAACTTGATCTTAATGATATGGTCCACAACATTAACTTAACATTATTGGTAGAAGAATTCAACCAAGAAAACAAATTTTTAACCTGCACAAGAAGTCACGTTTTTTTTTTTTTAAACTATAAGGTCTGGTTTTAAAAGCAACAAATACTTCTCATATAGTTTTCGGATTACACTGGCATCCATAGGTTTTTCTTTTTTCTTTCTTTTTCTATTTAATTTTGCTATTATTTAATAGTCGAGACTCGAACTCTTCTTCATGAGAGCAAAGCCTCCGGAAAACATTGAAGATTCAACGAACCAGTCTGTCAATAAATGAATCAATCTCTTAATCAATCAATCAGTCAACAAATTAATGAACTAATCCATCCATCCATCCATCCATTAATCAATCAATCAACCAACCAACCAACCAATCAATCAATTAATCAGTCAATGAAACAATCAATCAATCAATCAATCAATCAATGAAATAATACGTTCATCCATCCATCCATCCATCAATCAATGAAACAACCAATCAATCAGTCAACACGCCAATCAATCAATGAAACAATCAATCAAAAAATCCAGTCAATGAATGAAACAATCAACCATACAGAACAATCACTTGTGCAGTACCAACTGCTGTCAACAATGACACACTTCTCTGTACTCTCCTCCCCGCCAGGTTTTCGAGGGCAACACCGACTCGTTCTCGGTGAAACACAACTACCTGGACAGACCTATCATTGCGCGCTACATCAAGTTTCACACCGTGAAATGGAACAGGCACCCCAGCATGAGGGTCGAGATTGTCGGCTGTCAGTGTGAGTAGAGCATGTTTGGGCTAATCTATAGAGAGGGTTCAACGGAAAAATAGACATGGCGCCATATAGCTCACTAGGTAGAGCGCTGGAGTGATAAGCAGGGGTATCGGAGTTCGATCTCTTGCTGGGGCAGACTGGGTGGTGGTGTAATCATAGCTTACCAAGTCAGGACTAAAACCCTGGCTTGACTAAAAGCCGTTTTTTTTCTGCAAAAGGTTCTTTGAGAAACTTAGGGGACGTGAAAATTGTGGAAGTACAGAAAAATATGAAAAAATTTTTAACAGTGGGTGCATAAAAAACATTACTGAGCAGCAATGTTCTATGAATGAGCATACTTCTTTTATTTCATCAAAAATTTTGTACTTTATTTAAAAAAGTAAGAAACGTAAGCTTCACAGCTTTCTTGTAGTAATACGTTCTAGCGGCTTTGAAATTTAGACTGGACTGGCTGATGAATGATTATCAAGGACATCTATAATACTAAGAATTAATGGAAATAACCATACACCATCCGATAGGAAGACAAACATACTGCAGGCAGAGGATTGGATGGATTTCAGATTGGCAAAATAATTCGATATAGACGGCAGTGGAATTCATTGACGAAAGCTTTAAGTAGGTTTCTCATGTCACGAACTATTTGGATCATTCTTTTGAAGTTTTTTTGTGAACAAAAGAGAGAGAGAGAGTGAGAGAGAGAGAGACAGAGAGACAGAGAGAGAGAGAGAGAGAGAGAGAGAGAGAGAGAGAGAGAGAGAGAGAGAGAGAGAGAAAGAGAGAGAGAAAGAGGGAGAAAGAGAGAGATTATAGATCTTAAATATTGTACAAACTTTTTAAACTGTTGAGAATTTTGTAAGAGAAAAATATTTTAAGACAACTGCGGCACTTTTTTCTTCCCATACACAATACCTAATGAAAAGCACAACCGACAAGCTTAGCACGCTGGTCCTTGTACTATCAACACAAACACGTCTACATCCTCAACAGATTGTTCTTAACTCAATCTAGACAGAATGGAATGAGACGCAGGGCCTACCTACATCACGCCGACTTTGAATTAGAGATGCCACAGCAAAGCTCGTTCTAATTACAGAAACACTTTGAATCTTATTAGTCATTCTCACAATAGCAACACGAACACTCCACCCTTTACCTCGGCTTTCATGCATCGAAACGCTTTTCCGCTACAAACTTCTTCGTTTACCCAGATATGCAGATTAAGCGAAGACCCATTAAATGGGAGATGCATGTCGTTTACAAGCAACCCATCCGGACGGATTTGGTGTAGGTAACTAGAATGTCTAATCCGGGTATTCGAGATTTCGCCTTGCAAAAAAGATTTAAGTCTCATGTTTCCGGGCCCCGTGTTTTGTCCGAATGTTAAACCTTCCTGGCATTAGATGTTAAATCCATTGTCATTGTTGGCCGTCTCGTTTGCTATTCATTATCAGGGGCCCGTGGCCCTTTTTGTCATCAATTATAGGAAAGATATAAAAAAAAAAAAAAAAGAGCGGATAAAGCGATGGATGGCCTGTGTGCTTTTCAGATGAATTCACTAAACGCTTTTTAAAATATTTTTGAATTTTATTTTGAGACAGACTTATAAAGGAAGAGGTCATTTTTTTCAATATTTGAAAACACACTTTCATAGCCTGTCAAATTGTACTGCATGTACATAAACATATAAGCATAGACGACAGGTCTACTTTTATTTTCTGTAGCAATAGAAGCTGTCTTGAAAACAAGATTATTTTATTGTGCATATTTTAAAGAGAAAAATTACTATTGGAAAATAGGGATTATCAGATTAAAATAAAATTAACCAAAAACAAAAAAGAACAAAAACAACAACAACAACAACAACAAAAATAAGAGAGAAATTTTACTTTTGAAACATTAGTCTTATTTTCCGTCCTCTGTTTTATTAATTGCTCCAAGCAATCATAATATTAAGGACTAAAGAGTCAACATTATTACTAAATTCTAAACAGCTGTCATATTTCATTGCTATAAAGCATCAAAACAGAAGGATGTTACCAGCTGTTTGTCTGGAATGTAACTCGTTCCTATGTGTCCCCACATCAAATTCCTCGAGAATTTATGGGACGTTTAACTTTTCAAAGAGCGTTTCCTATATATCTTTCTGATAATTATTTCTAGAATTAGGTTTACTTACGGCAAGTTCCTGAAAGCGTATAGATGTATGAGTTTGTGGTCGAGAATTTTATTGTTTTAAAGGGTGAAATTGATCGGTATAACAACAGCAAAGATGTAGAAGGCTCCATGAACAAGCTAAGTTTGGTTCGACGGAGTTATCGGTCTGTTTTTGGGGATGATTTTACAAACTTAAAGTTCCCGAAAAAAATCTTACATAGATCTATTTTTTAGACGTAAGTTCGACGCTAACAGTTACTAGCTGGCAAGGATGGGGCCCTTAAGATAGAACCCGACCCCAGCCATTCTATATCAGATGGATGACCCACTCGGAGATCTTGGTTGTCGTTGTCGTCGTCGTCGTCGTCGTCGTGGTTTATGTTTTCATCGTCGTTATTTTTGCCAGGACAGGTTTATAATATGAGAACGACCTAAATAAATGCTTCCATTTAGAGTTTTGCAGTTTCGAAATGCTCTCCATGCCGCATAGCGCCGAGCTAGCTAGTTCAAGCATCCCCCATACTACAACAGTTACTGTCTGCGCCCAGAGATTAGAAAAATGACAAAGCAAAGAGCTTGCTCAAGCCGAGCGTTAAACATGTAGACATTACAACTTGTCAAACAGGGATGAAGTATGGCACTAGATCTCTGCCGCGACAGATGCTCGCTTATTGTAATAATGACAGATAAGTAAGACACATCTTAATACTGTAGAAACAACAGAAGGAGAATGGGGGTACCCAGAGAATAGAAAAAAAAAGCAGAGAGAGGGAAGGAGAGAGAGAGAGAGAGAGAGAGAGAGAGAGAGAGAGAGAGAGAGAGAGAGAGAGAGAGAGAGAGAGAGAGAGAGAGAGAGAAAGATAGAGTGGACGAGAGCGACTGAGAGATAGATAGAAATAAACAGAGAGACTGAAAGAACAAAGGAGAAAGACAGGCAGGCATATAGATATAGAGGGACATAGAGACAAGATCAGCTTTAGAGACGGATGACAAAGTTTAATGTTTCAGGTAGTCAAGAGAGTTAGACAGAGGAAGAGAGTGTGTTTACATGCGAGAGAGATGAGAGAAAGAGTGAGAGAGAGAGAGAGAGAGTGAGACATAGAGAGTGTGTTTACACGCGAGAGAGATGAGAGAGAGAGAGAGAGAGAGAGAGAGAGAGAGAGAGAGAGAGAGAGAGAGAGAGAGAGAGAGAGAGAGAGAAAGAGAGAGGCAGACAGACAGACAGGCAGATAGAGATAATCATGCAACCCAAGCCTGACACCATAATTTTAGCTCACCTGTTCTCTTTCTAAACAAGGCATTCCACATTAATATGTACAACAGAAGTACTTCATCTTTCTCTTACAGAGCATGACTGTCTCCCATTTATTTTTTCTATGTTTATTTTTTTAATCCATTAGTGTGCAAAGAACAGCTGGGTCTCCCACCCTACGGGAAGGTCGAGGCATCTTCCAAGAGGAGGTCCAAGAAGGGCAGTTCATGCCAGGCCGAGGATGGACACATCTTGAGTAGCAAGGCCTGGTGCTCCAAGAAACAGAATGGTGAGGGACTTACATTACACGCCTCTCTCTCTGTCTCTTTCTCTTTGTCTCTTTGTCTGTGTGTGTGTGTGTGTCTCTCTCTCTGTCTCTTTGTCTTTCTCTCTGTGTCTTTGTGTGTGTCTTTCTCTCTCGGAGTCTATGTCTCTCTGCCTTTCTCTGTCTCTCTTTCTCTCTGTCTTTTTGTCTCTCTCCTTGTCTTTTTGTCTCTGTCTCTCTCTGTGTGTCTCCCTGTGACTCTCTGTCTCTGTGTCTCTCTGTGTCTCTTTCCCATCTCTCAATCTCTCTCTGTCACTGTGTCTCTCTGTGTCTCTGTGTGTCTCTCTCTGTATCTCTGTGACTCTCTCTCATATCTAAGACTATCTGTCTATGTGTTTATCTGTCTGTTTATCTATCTATTTATCTAATGCATCTCTCTATCTAACTGCATAGTTATCTAATTATCTATCTGTCGACTATCTGTCTAACCGTCTCGATATCTGTCTGTCTAAATATTCCTCTATCTATCTCTGTCTATCTACCTATCTATCTTTCTATCTATCTATCTATCTATCTATCTATCTATCTATCTATCTATCTATCTATCTGACTGTCTGTCTATATCTCTATAGACAGATCTTTCTATCCAACTATTTATCTACCTGTCTGTCTTTCTATCTATATATCTAACTATCTATACATCTACAGACAGATCTGTCTATCTACCTGCCTGACTGTCTTTCTACTTGTCTCCCTCGATCTATCCCACTATCTCTGTAAGTGCCAGATAGCTCAGTCGGTGGAGCGCCGGACTGACAATACAGAGGTCCAGGCCTCGATTTCTGGCATGGTTTATCTGGCGATGGGGTCGGATCTTTCCTAGCTAGCCCTATCCTTAGGCTTGACGGAAGCCTACCAGTTTCGGGGACTGTAGAGGTTACAATAAAATTGCATATTGTCTTTGGTTCCTGGGGTTGAAAAGGAAAAAAAAAGAAGTTGTATTTCTTTGCCCCAGCTGCAGGATCAGAAACCAACGAACCATTATCTTTTGATCTATCAATCTGTTTCTCTACCTATCTATCTAAGCATTTATGTATATAAATACCTTGGGGTTTAAATTCATAAAGATTTTTTTTTACAAAATTCTCATTTCCATCGAGAACTGTATTCATATTTCTGTTATCAAGTTATTTACATTACAGTTACTAGCAGTAATGTTTCAAACGGTTTTTTTTCTGAGTATTGAGCTTGTAGGTGAAATGTTTGGCGTCTGCCACCTAGGATTTCTAGGCCATTGTCTTTTTGAGCTTCCAGAGTTTAAACACGTGATAAAATAAATACTCCACACTATTTTGAGTGTTTGAATACGTTTATTTGAATAATTAATAGAGAGAGTGTATTTAGCTTAGGTGTTTTGTTTTTGAGACCACCCACACGTTCCAATGAGTAGGTTTTTTTTCCCTATACTCTACATTTCTTTCTGTCTTTTTAACTAAATCGCAGTGTCTGTTTTTCTTTGACGTCTGTGATCTAAGTTTGTCTGACAATTTTTTTAGTCTCTCTGTGTCTGTCTCTAGCTCTCTTTTTGTGTGCCTGCCTGTGTATGTCTATCTGTTTCTCTCTCTCTCTCTCTCTCTCTCTCTCTCTCTCTCTCTCTCTCTCTCTCTCTCTTCCTCCCCCCCCCCGCTTGCTTACTCTTCCTTTCTTTATTCTTTAAGGTTTATCTCTGCCTATCTTGTTTTCTGTACATCTATCTTTTCCCCTTTTCCGCTTCCCTCATCTCTTTCTCTCTCTGACTTTCTCTCCCTCTCCCTTTCCTTTTCCAATCATTAATTTTGTATGTTTCGTTATTCCACCTCTTTTCAACGTTTTTTCTCTTTCTCTTTCTTCTGACTCTCAAAATTTGTAGCCTTCGACAGCAAGCTTGACCTTGAAAAAAACAAAGAGAGCACGTTCTTCAAACAACTTCAACTCAGCTGTACAGTTTAGATATACTCCCGCGTGAAGTTCAACTGTTTATGTGTTTTTCTTGTCCTCACCCTTCTTCATTCGTCAGCGACCAGCTTGAGTTACTTATTCTTTTCTTAACCATCCGGAAGTACTTAAAAGAAGTTAAGGCTATCTAACAAAACAAGGACAGAAATGAGAAGGTCATAAAGCGTAGGGTTCGTGGGAAAAAGGAAAGAGCGAAGGAAGAATATTACACTTGAAGAGATTCAGGTAAAGTGGAAAAAGAATGAGAGAGAAAGAGAGACTGACAGACAGAGGCAGAGAGAGAGAGAGAGAGAGAGAGAGAGAGAGAGAGAGAGAGAGAGAGAGAGAGAGAGAGAGAGAGAGAGAGAGAGAGAGAGAGAGAGAGAGAGAGAGAGAGAGAGAGAGAGAGAGAGAGAGAGAGAGAGAGAGAGAGAGAGAGAAATCTAGCTTAGAGGGTGAGCTAATAACCATACTTTTGCCCTCCACAATATTTTCGAACTAACTACATGTATCTATTTCTCATTCCATCCTTAACTTTGTAAGTAATAACCTCACAAACCCTGCACCTTCTGTTCCTATTTACGTCTCCCTGTTTTGTCTTTCTCTTTTTTCCTCTGTTTCATTTTCTAAGTGTTTCTGGGTACTTTTCTCGTCACTGTTTCGCGTTTCTTCTCTGTCTCTCTTTCCCTCTCTCTCTCTATCTCTCTCTCTCTCTCTCTCTCTCTCTCTCTTCTCTCTCTCTCTCTCTCTCATTTCTCACACTCGTTGTCTGACTTTTTATCTCTCTCAAGCTGATTTTCTCTCTCTGTATCTCTGTCTGTCTGTCTGTCTGTCTGTCTCTCTCTCTCTCTCTCTCTCTCTCTCTCTCTCTCTCTCTCTCTCTCTTTCTCTCTCTCTCACTCACTCACTCACTCTTTTCCTACCTCAACATCTCTATTTTTCTTACTCTTGTATATAACAATAACCTTCAATCAGGTTGTTTCTTCCATCGTCTCACCATCATCTCTTGCTCTATTTTTACCACCACCTCTTCAACCAAACAAGTATTATGTACCTAATGTTTCTCCGTATATTCGCATTTAATGTAACCGATGTGTATCGGCCTGGCGTCACTCTCCCATGATGCACCAGGCCCGCCGCGACTCTGACCCGCCATGATCTCCCCTCTGAGCCCAATTAAACCAAACTTTTCGCGCCTGTCTGCGACCATCAAACCTGCCAGGCTCCACAGTCGACACAGGGCAAAACGCGAGCATGTCATTAGGAAAAAAAACAACAAAAACCAAAAACAAAAACAACTAAAAGAATAAAAAAGGTACTCACCACTAATCTTTTATCAATAAATCCATTGTCCATAAAAATAGTAAAAAGTAATAATAATAATTATAATGATAATAATAACAATAATAATAATAATAATAATAATAATAATAATAATAATAATAATAATAATAATAATAATAATAATAATAATAATAATAATAATAATAATAATAATAATAATAATAATAATAATAATAATAATAATAATAAAAATTAAGAAAGAAAGAAATAGTAAAAAGAAATTAAAAAAAAAATGAAGATGAGCTTTACAACAAGACAGCGTATTCACGAAATCGTTGGAGGCATTGTATGTATGTCACATTATTTTGAAAAAGAAAAGTTAGAAGAAAGAAAGAAAGGAAAAAAAAAAAAGAAAAAGAAAAAATCGCCCCGAAACCTGACGCTGTTTGAAAGCCCAGGTGACAGTGGAATATCTAAAAGGCAATATAACCGGCGATTTTGTTTGAAATTTTAATATATTCGTATATGTAGAAAATTTATCCATTCTTCTTTCTATATTTTTAATAGGTGATTGGGCATGTTTGATAATTTTGTCCGTTTTATTTTAGTTTAAAAATATCGAGGTTCAACAATTTTACTGACACTAATTACATGGCTCAGGATGAATTCGTGAATTATAACAGTTTTTACAGTTTTATAAAGTTAAGTTTTGATATGGTAACGACGGCTTTGATTATTTACATTTCACATTTCCCAACGTAACTTTACTTTTGTAATCTGCGAACGAATATTGATCCTTTGCTATGTTTACTACGTGTGTATTTCCTTTCTTGTTTTTCAACTTCCTCCTCCCTCCTTTTCTCTATTGCTCTTTCTCTCTTTTCTATGTGTTAATATCAAGTGTTATTATCCATCCCCTTCTACTTGCTCATCTTTAATTTCGTCTCGGCTCTTCTTGTTTCCATCCTCCTTCTTCTCAGCGGCATATAATAATTGTTGTAGAACACAGTTAATCTTCTTCACTAAAGAAGATTGTCTTAATCACTGTCTTTCCATCTTTATCATAATTATGATAATTTTGTGATGAAACGTTTTTAGCAGCTAATCAACAGCATCATAAATTTTATATTCGACTTCACATTGCGCAAACTAAACAACCATGAGCAGGGAAGAGGGGACAAAATCAATACTACTGATGAATCATGTTGCAGCCAATCAAAAACATTACCTAAGAAATTTAATGTGAACAACAAGTTAACGAAACAAACTAAGAAGAGCGAGCGAAAGAAAACAGGTACACATACGCAAACCGTTATGTTTGGTTAAATCTGAAAAATGTCTTATAGAATACGATATAAACACGTAAAGTTGAAAGGTTAAAAAAATCATATTACAATAGGTCTGGTGTGATTTACATAAACCTGTTTCGAGAAAACCACAAATGCCACAAGCCAATCTGGCATGTTTGCATACACAAAAACTGTGTTCTGGGCAGGGTTACATTTATATTGAAATTCACAACGTTCTGGGGCTGTTGAACCTCATACAACTAACACGCACAGCTATCAATCTGACAATAATTGTTATTGTATTTGCCATTCCGCATATACAGTGATTTTTCTGTTGTTGTTTTTCTTGTTTATTTTTTTAATTTCATTATAATAATATTTTCTCTGCAAGGGTTGTTCTTGGGAGTTTGTAAAAAGAAGGGAAATTTTTATCAGAAACATGGATTCTTTCAAAATTGACGATGCGTTCTATTAAAATTTCAATGGCATTATAAAGTACACGGTTTTCTTTTCTTTTCTTAATTTGTTTTCTGTTATATTTTTTTTTGTATTCTACAAAAAAAAAAAAAAAAAAAAAAAAGCCAAGCATAGAACTAAACAGATCGACACAGAGCCATAGAGATACAGACACAGCACGAGTGATGTTATGTGGATAAATGGCAGAAATAGTCGTGATGTCACTATTTCTCTGTTAACGCTAAGCATCTGGTTCTAAACATCCAAAGTTTAACGACCCTAGAGAGGAAGCATGGAAGTGGCTGTGAGGTTAGAGTGTTCGATTTGCTAGGACCCTAGTGGGTTTGAGCACCCCTCTCGCTAGTTGAGTTAAAGGCCTCGTCTTTGCTCTTCCGCCCTGCCCGACGGAGGTTGAATTTTCCTAGGCCTAATGAAAGCCTGAGATTACAGTGTTGTAGACAAGCTATATCAAACAAAGAAAACAGAGATAGTCCCTGAAATATGTATAAAAAATAAATATTGAAGAAAGTTTAGTTCACAACAGGCGTTATGAATGTTAAGTTTTGTTTCCTTTGTGGTCTGATACAAATTCGCGGCAAAATAAGCGATGGAGCCTTTCTCCAACGTATTTTTTTCTTTACAGAATTTTCCTACCACTACTGGCATCATTGATCTTTCTCTGAATTGTCAAATTCATAGCAATATTGGAAAATTGGGTGAAAACGAAAAAAAAAAAAAAAAAGGGGGATGGAAGTGACATAATAAATTTATATGGGGGATTTTACATTATGACCGTTGGGGACAAAAAAAAAAAAAAGCCAGTCCAGAAAGAGTAGCACGACATTCTTGCATGGCATTCCTGCATTTCTAGATATTATTTACAGCCTGTCCTTGCTTTTCTCTGAGCTAATTAATAATGGCCTGGCCATTCCAACCCGGCAGCCTCAAGGTGACTGTATTACCTGTCCACCATGATGACCGTCTAGTAATTATGAGGAAATAATGGCGTGAAATCGACACAAACTATTGAGGATTTAAGATGCTATAAGTATATGTAAATTTTTTTTTTAGAATTTAAAGGAAGAGAATGAGAGTTTGACAAAGAGAGAGAGAGGGAGAGAGAGAGAGAGAGAGAGAGAGAGAGAGAGAGAGAGAGAGAGAGAGAGAGAGAGAGAGAGAGAGAGAGAGAGAGAGAGAGAGAGAGAGATTTTACAGGTAATAAAAAAATATTTACATGAACTCAATTCGCCGCAGAAGCCTATGATATTCAAAACGAGTCTCATTTTATGTTTAAATATTCTGGGCTCGTATGTGAGAAAAATGAATAGTCACTAAGAAAAAAAAAAACAGGTTTTAAATATCAGCGGAAATCTGTCTCGCTGGATCTGATTAAAAAAAAAAATAAAAACAAAAAACAAAAAAAAACCAACAAAACAAATAAAAGCAAAACAGAAATAGAACGAAAAAAACTGAGGTTGATTACAATTCTGTTCTTTTTAGACCGTTAAACCAGATAATTTTTTAGTTTCGAAAGAGAGTATAATTTTTGTATTATAAATTAGAGCAGAAAGTTAAAAAGATATTAAAATAATTTTTTTTGTTTATGGATTTATTAATTTGTGTGTGTGTGTGTGTGTGTGTATTTATCTCTTTTATAATTTCATTTTCTTTTTTTTTTTTTTTTGAATTTTGCCCAACAGTTAATTACATTAGTTACTTAGCGGGACATGCTTTAATTTTTCCACCAAACGGGCAAGTTTAAGTGCCGGTAAATCAGTTGCGTCGTTTGCTCTAGGTCTAACGTCTTTAAAGTTTAAGACTAGTCAAGCCGAGCGAAGGCGTTGCATCAATAGAGTTTGGGAGAAAATCTGAAGTGAAATCAGTGGTTTTTTTTTTTTTTTTTTAAAATCATATTCCCCTGCTTTTCTATCAGAAATCTATGCAGGGACAAGCCAGAGGTGACGGAGACACTGAACAATAGAAAACGAAGCGAGGTCGTGGCTTAAAAATATAGTGGTTCTAACTCTTGATTAAAAATTTTTGGACTTAGGACACTACCGCTTTTACCCAAGGTCGCGTCATTAAAAACAAGCCCCATCGCCGTCATTGCGGGTAAGGATAGAGTGTAGAAGGGCGAAGTTTTGAAAGGGGAATAAATCTTTAACTGTCTCGTCGGATGTTTATGTCCCTTAGTTACTGCCTTCCTCTGAATGAAAGCCCTCAGATTGTTTGTTATTCGCGTGAAAATGATATGCCCCATGTATCATCCCGGTAAGAGTAAATGATAATAAACCCGAAACAAAAGCCTCTCTGTTGGTGAATTTGGTTAAGTCGTCGAGAAACAGCTCCAACTAACGACTTCTACAAGGTTGAAACGGACAGTTTCCTATAAGCAAAATAGTAAATTGAGTGAGAAAGGGCGGATCACGAGGAATGGGGTTTGGGTTAAATAAATACACAATATTCTCGGTTTGAAACTATTTCAAAGACAATATTCTATTGAAAATCTCTCAATTTTTCTCAGTCATTTTTCTTTAAATGTCTTGCTGGTAGGGTTGAGTTTTGTAAGTGTTCTATTTAGTCTTTCAAGAGTAAAGATAGATTGAAACATAGAAGTGTAGATGACTGAGAGGTAAATAGACCGATATGTACATAGTTGCAAGTATGTATATGTGTAAGAAACACGGTTACTTAGAAAGTTGATCGGTGAATAGATAGATGGAAGTTTCAAACGAAAGGATCGAAAATTCTGTCTCTCGATGTTTCTTTCTCTTTATAGCTCTCTCTCTCTCTCTCTCTCTCTCTCTCTCTCTCTCTCTCTCTCTCTCTCTCTCTCCTTTTCCTCTCTTTGCTTATGACTCTCCCTCTCTACCTATCTATCTGTCTGTTCAACTATCTCTATCTCGATCTATCTATCTTTCTTTCTCCCACTGTCGCTCCTTTTCTTCTGCCTGTCTTTTCCTCTATTTCTCGTCTCTTTTCCCTCCTTTTCCCCTACTCTTTAGATTACTCACTAAGAAAAAAGGAACCTTTTATCCATTCAAGAAGAGCCAATATCCCCCTTCCCCTTTCACATCAGTCTTTTACCTCCCTTGTATTTTTCAATCAGCTCCCACGATTTGCTTCCTTTTACTCTTTCGCGCCTTTCTCAGTAGGGGTCCTGGTCTGATTTATGTAAAATGTATTTTACTGCGCCCCCCCCCCCCCCCAAAAAAAAAAAAAAAAAAAAAAATTTTTGCATCAAACAAAAAGTAGGGCACTTCAGCAGGAAGGACAGCCAATCTCCTTCTTGGTTCTCTTGTTTTCAGACTGGTAGCTTCTGAAGAAAAGATTTGTCAGTGAATGCATCAATCACCCTGATACCCATAACACAAACACACACACACACACACGGACACGCACACACACACACACTCCATTGGAACTCTCAGGCATCATTCATCAGAAAAAAGAGAGAAAATTTAATATTTATCTTGATTGAAGACAAAATGCAGTAAGGCCAAAAGGTTCCTAGATTTTACATTACAAGCCCGATATCTTTACATCAACTTGATGATAATTTACTTTCTCGCGTTGACCCGAATTTGGCCTTTAACATTTGAATTTAGTGTCGGAATCTCTTTGTACTTCCGGGGCATGAGTCAAGTGACTTGATTTGATTACTTTTCGAAGTATAGAAAAATTTAATTTTGAAATAAAACTGTGACGTATGATCTATCTTTGCCATTTCCTAAGCTGGCATTAGAATAACTTTCAAGGCGCCAGCACAGTACCAAAAATTGGAACGTATAATTGACGCATGAAAATTAAGTTCATATAAAAACGCTTTCTTCAATCAATCCGAGTATATATTTCTGTGAATCATGTGCTTTATTCATCTTTTTCTCCTCCAATGATCGGGCTTAATACCCCTCCTCCTCCTACTTCATCAATAAATTAAATTTTAAACATAATGAGCAAAAAATTTGGTTCGTAAGATCATAAGACCATGTTCTGTTCACCTTCGAGTCTTTTGAATTATGAAACGTCTCTTTGCCAGCGTTCGTTAGACATTTTGAATCAAAACCAATCGTGATTAACTGAACTAAGTTTCTATCTTCATTCCAGTTCACCATTCAATCTTTTACTGACTCATTCTCCCTTCCGTCTCTTTAACGAGCCACCTTTTGACGTCTCTACCAATGACTCATGTCACAATAGATTGTCTTTCCTTTTTAAAAGAA